>PITA01005718.1:0-107551 GCA_004023965.1 Spilogale gracilis | reverse complement strand
TGTCATTTGCAAATATCTTCTCCCATTCTGTGGGTTGCCTCTTTGTTTTGTTGACTGTTTCCTTTGCTGTACAGAAGCTTTTTATTTTGATGAAGTCCCAGAAGTTCATTTTCGCTTTTGTTTCCTTTGCCTTTGGAGACGTGTCTTGAAAGAAGTTGCTGTGGCCGATGTCAAAGAGGTTACTGCCTATGTTCTCTTCCAGGATTTTGATGGATTCCTGCCTCACGTTGAGGCCTTTCATCCATTTTGAGTTTGCCTTTGTGTGTGGTGTAAGAGAATGGTCTAGTTTCATTCTTCTATAAGTAGCTGTCCAATTTTCCCAGCACCATTTATTGAAGAGACTGTCTTTTTTCCACTGGATATTTTTTTCCTGTTTTGTCAAAGATGATTTGCCCATAGATTTGTGGGTCCATATCTGGACTCTCCACTTCGTTCCTTTGGTCTATTTCTCTGTTTTTGTGCCAGTACCATGCTGTCTTGGTAATCACAGCTTTGTAATAAAGCCTGACAATACTCCATTTTAAATAAGAACGATCAGGCTTCCTATTAGCCAAAGGTATTATGACAATGCTATTCTGCTGTTTCTGCCTGATTATCTGAATTTATTCCATTTTGATCAATCATTTTATATTCGATGAAGAGTCAAGTGAAAATATAGTCATAAAAGCTTCAGGTGACCGAACGATATGCCATTTTCTCCACTGTAACCCAGAAACACAGCAGAGTGACTGGAACATACTGGGAGTAAGTGTCTGATGCGTGGATGAATAAACTGAGGAAATTATGCTGGTCAGTTTTTTTTACTCTGTTAATTAGATCATCAGGCTCAATAACATCCTTAACATCCTTAGTATTATGTGATTCTGTGATTACAATACTTACTGTGTCCTATTTTGATTGAATTTTGAAGTGTATGTCTCCAGGGGTTTTATGTCATTAAGATTTTGAACCACACAGATAGTATCCAATATTAGGAACCCAGATATCTTTATGTCATACCACACTGAGTCATCTTTGCCTTCAGCTCTGCTCAGGAATTCCATATTTGCTAATAGGTTGCTACATAGGGAGACCCCAAACTGATACTGTGTAATGTAATTATTTGAAGATTTAAATTTCATTCAACATTTACTCAGCATCTAATATGTATCAGGCTTTTCTCACATACTTTATATAAGTCATCACAATAGCCCATGAAGTTGATATAATTACTCAGATTTTGGGGAATATATTACTGAGGATAAGAAAAATGAATTCAGTTGACTTACTAAGTAGCCGAGCGGGCAGCCAGTCCAACATTGTTTAATATCAAACTCTACCACCCTGGTCTCTCCCTCTTGGAAATAATTTACGATGGAATTTGGAGTAGAAAAAATGTTTGCAGTGTTTTGATATGAGTCTCCATCTCTGTTTTGCTTTTCATTCTATGACTTCGAGTAAGTTGATTTCTTCATCTGCCAACCATACTGTGACTGGCACAATTTAAGTGCCGCGTAACTAGTATCTGCTACTGCTTATACTATTAGGACATTGCTTCATGATAAAGTATCAGGAGCACATAAACAACATCATCAGTGTTGTTTATGATCATGTCATAAACATAAACAACATGATCCCGAGGTCCTGCGGTCGAACCCCACATGGAGCTCCCTGCCCATTGGGGAGTCTGCTTCCCCCTCTCCCCCTGCTGCTCTACTGCTTGTGCTCACTCATTCTCTCTCTCTCTCTCTCTCTGTCAAATAAATAGTCTTAAAAAAAGAAATTAAATATAGAAACACAGAATAAGAAGCTAAATCAATGAAGTAGAAGATAAAATCATGATATACTTGGAAAATAGGGGGAAACATTAAAAAGAACAAGTATGGAACACATGATGTGTGCTGCCCTTCTGGACTGAGTGTTTGTGTCCTCCCCAAGTGCCTGTGTTGGAACCCTATTCCCCAGGGCGATGGTATTTGGAGGTGGGGCCTTTGGGTGGTGGTTGGGATTAGATGGAGTCCTGGGACAGAGGCCTCAGGAAAGGGACTGGGGTCTTTGTAAGAGAGATCTCAACAGCTCTTCGCTCTCTACCGTGCGAGGAAACGGCAGAACACAGAAGCCAGGATTGGGACTTTCTCTGGACGCTGGATCTGCTGGCACCCAGTTCTGGGACTCGAAGCCTCCAGAATTGTGAGAAGTCAGTGTTTGTTTAAACCACTCTTACAGCAGCCAGGGCTGACTCAGTCCCTAGAAGGGATCTGATGGTGGCGTAAAACAAGCACACAGCTCCAGCAGGATCCACAGCGAGTCCTGCGGCGATGTGGTAGAGGCGCTGTCCGCGAAGGACGGGAAGACAGCCCCTTCACAGCGACCAAAATACGAAGCTTTAATCCAGTGAGACATGTGATCTACCTCCAGAAAACGAAGAAATTTTATTTGAAAATGTGTGATTTTTTTTTTTTTCCTGGTGATCATACCATTTGTACTTAACTGCCCTCCGATTAGGTGCGTTGGAGGAAAGCTGTAATGTTGTGCTCAGGAAATAGTTCTTGACTGCATGAATGAAGGCTCTGAAGCAAGACCTGTTTCTTCTGTGGATAACCACATGGGTTTATTCATCTCTGAATTCCTTGGAAAACATTTACTTGTAGCACACATTTAGCTAATCCTAGAACTAGTTACTGTAGTTGCTATTAAAGTATCCTCCTTAATAATAATGATAAAGTTGTGAGTATCTCTGTTTAGGAAAGTGAAACATAATGGAGATCTCACACATTGAAGTCTTAAAATGTGAACTGCGTTGAAACCTAGGCTTGCTTTTTAGGGAAGAATTGTATCTTTACTATGAGTGTAATCACCTGGAAATGTGCAATAATAATTTCAGGTTGTGTAGTGCTAAGTTGCTTAGGGAACATTGATAAAAAGTAAAATGCATGAAGGGAAGCTAACAAACTCAGATTTGAATGCTGCTATTAATATTTTTTTAAAGATTTTATTTATTTGACAGAGAGAAACACAGCGAGAGAGGGAACACAAGCAGGAGGAGTGAGAGAGGGAGAAGCAGGCTTCCCGCCGAGCAGGGAGCCCAATGCGGGGCTTGATCCCGGGTCTCCGGGATCATGACCTGAGCCGAAGGCAGTCGCTTAACCAACTGAGCCACCCAGGCGCCCCGAATGCTGCTATTAATATTTTAGGAGAGAGTTTGTTTTCAGTGGTTTAATAGTGTATCAATTTTAAAAAAACTTTTCTGAAGACAAGCTTACTTTTCTGTTACAATGCATTTCTAAAACATAAGCAAGTTTAAAATACACTAACTTTTTGGAAATATCTACCATAACTTGAAGGCTACTTGTGTTGGGTTTTAGTTAAGAAAGTATGTTTTTATTTATCTATTTTCTTTTTAAAATATTTTTAAAATTTCACTTCCAGCATAGTTAATATATAGTTTTACTACTTGCAGGGTTCCAATATAGTGATTCTGCAGCTTTTTATATTAGCCAGTGCTCTTCATGATAAGTGTACTATTTTTTTTTTTTTTGAAGATCTATTTATTAGTTTAGAGAGAGAATGACAGCATGAGAGAGAAGGGCAGAGGGAGAAAGAGAACCCTGAAGCAGACTTGGTAATGATCTCAGAGCCTGATGGGGGCGCTCAATCCAAGAACCCTGAGATCATGACCTGAACTGCAACCTAGAGTCAGAGGCTTAACTGACCGAGCCACTCAGGTGCCCTGTGATAAGTGTATTCTTAATTTCCTTCACCTGTTTCACCCACCCCCCTACCCACATCCTTTCTGGTAACCATCTGATTTTTTTTCTCCATAATTAAGAGTCCTTTTTTGGGGGGTTGGGGCTCATCGCTCTCTTTTTTTGTTTGTTTTGTTTCTTAAGTCCCACATATGAGTAAGATCATATCGTGTTTGTCTTTCTTTGACTGGCTCATTTCACTTAGCATTATACTCTCTAGATCCATCTATGTTGCTGGAAACAAGTTTCATTCTTTTTAAACAAGTTTTGTTCTTATTCTCTCTATATATAGAACATCACACACACACACACACACACACACACACACACACACACACACACACACACACACACACACACACACACACACACACACACACACCCCGGACATCTTCTTTATCATTCAGCTATTGAAGGACACTTGGACTGCTTCCATTCTTTGGCTATTGTTGATAATCCTGCAGTAAACCACGGGGTGCATCTATTCCTGGTTTTTTGGGTAAATACCCAGTAGTGTAATTATGGGATCATATGAAAGTTTTATTTTTAATTTTTTGGGGGGAACCTTCAGATTGTCTTCCACAGTGGCTACACCAGTTTGCAGTTCCCACCAGGAGTGAAGGAGGGTGCCTTTTTTCCACATCCTCTGCATCCCTTGTTTCTTGAATTTTTGATTTTATCCATTCGGACAGGTGTGACATGATATTTCACTGTGGTTTTGATTTGAATTTCTCTGATGATGAGTGATGTTGAATGTCTTCTTATGTGTCTGTTGGCCATCTAGATGTCTTCTTTGGAGACATGTCTGCTCATGTCTTTTGCTTGTTTTTTTTTTTTTTTTTTCCTTAAAGAACTAGAAAATTTTTTAAAAAATATTTTATTTATTTATTTGACAGAGAGAAACACAGCCAGAGAGGGAACAGAAGCAGGGGGAGTGAGAGAGGGAGAAGCAGGCTTCCCGCTGAGCAGGGAACCCGATGTGGGGCTCGATCCCAGGTCTCTGGGATCATGACCTGAGCCGAAGGCAGTCGCTCAATCAACTGAGCCATCCAGGCGCCCCTCCTTTGCTCATTTTTAACTGGATTATTTCTTTTTTGTGTGTTGAATTTTATAAGTTCTTTATATATTTTGGATACTAAACCCTTACAGGATATGTCATTTGTAAATAGCTTCTCCCATTCAGTAGATGGTTTCTTTTGCTGTGTAGAATGTCTTTATTTTATTTTAAAAAACATTTTATTTATTTGTTTGTTTGTTTGTTTGTTTATTTATTTATTTATTTGAAAGAGAATGGGGGCAGAGGCAGAGGGGAGGAGAGAGAATCCCAAGCCGATTCCACACTGAGCTCAGAGCCTGATATGGGATTCGATCTCATGACCCTGAGATCAGGACCTGAGCTGAAACCAAGAGTGGGACGAAGCACCCAGGCACCCCACCCAGTAGTTTACTCTTGCTTTTGTTTCCCTTGCCTCAGAAGTCCTATTTATAAAGATCATGTTGCTGCCAGTGTCAGAGAAATTATGCCTGTTTTTTCTCTTCTGGGATCTTTATGGCTTTAGATCTCACATTTAGGACTTTAATCCATTTTGAGTTTATTTTGCATATGGGGTAAGAAAGTAGTCCAGGTTCATTCTTTTCATGTGGCTCTTCAGTTTTCCCAACACAATTTGTTGAAGAAACTCTTTTTCCCCTTGAACATTCTTGCTCCCTTTGTCAAAATTAATCGATTGACCATATAACTGTGAGTTTATTTCTGGACATTTTATTCTGTTCTATTGATCTATGAGCCTGCTTATGTGCCAGTACAATGCTGTTTAGATTACTACAGTTTTGTAATATAAGTTGAAGTCTGGAATTGTGATGCCTCCTGCTTTTCTTTTCTTTTTCAAGACTGCTTTGACTAGGCAGGGTCTTTTGTGATTTCCTACAAATTTTTGAGTTTTTTTCTAGTTCTATGAAAAATGGAATTCTATTTAGATTTTGATAGGATGATTGCATTAAATCTGTAGATTGTGTTGGTAGTACAGATATTTTAACAATATTTGTTCTTCTAACCCATGAGCATGGAGTGGAATGCCATACATAGTTTTAATTTGATTTCTTCCTCTGAGCTACTCTCTAAAATCCTATGCTTTAAAATAAGTAGCTTATCCACATTCTTCTGGGTAAATAATTTATATGCTGGCCTGCTCATTTGCCATTTTAATCTCCATACACATTTCTATTGCCCATATTTGTCAGTGATATTCTAATTAATGCACTTATTTAAGATGAATGGTTTCATGAAAACATTGAATCATAAGTGTAATTTACCATTTAATTTAATATTTTAGGATAATATATTTTATAATTTATATTACCTAGAAATGCTCCCATGTAATGGTTTTACATTATTATTCAAATTTACAAATAAATGGTAGAACATTGAAGATTTTACAAATGAGTAAACTGAGGTTTATAGAGATTAACTTACTCAACAGTCAGTAAGGAAAAAAATATTGGAAAAGCAAGAATTAACCTCAGGTATTTCCAGTTTTTGAGCCAGCATTCTTATCTGTGAATGAAATTTTCTGTTACCTCCTTTATATTCTGCAGATTAAAATAGCAATTATAGTGTCAGAGGTATGAGTATATTCTAACTGATTCATACTGTATTTTGTATGTTGTATTGAATGTATTCAGTATGTTTTAAGACAAAACCTTTTAAAGCGAAGCTTTTTTGCTGAATACTTATTGCAGAAAGATGTTTGCAACCATATAAAGCCTCTGTATTTGTAGACAAATGCAATTAAAACAGGTGATGTGTTCACACACACACACACACACACACACACACATTAGTGGTTTTCACAGCAACAGAAGGATCCTAACATGCAAGAAAATAGTTCCTTGTAAAAGAAAATAGCATTTAAAATATTTAAAGAAGTATGGTATTGTCTGCATTATTTTCTGGAACCTGTAGTGGGGAATGTGGTTCCCTGCTTTTTCCAAATCCTAGATGCTGCCCACATTCTCAATGGCTTCTCATTGCTCTTGGATACAGTTGTACCCACTTCAAATGTGGAAAACCTTGCCTCCAGACTTTCATTCCCTCTCTGTGGTTTGTGTCCTCACCTATTGGTTTTGTGACTCTGTTGTTCTCTTCAGTGTTCAGCTTAAGTGTCACTTCCTCCAGAGACCTTCTTTGAGTCTCTAAATAAGGATGACCTTCACACTCGTTATCTCTGTCAAGTTCCCCAGAATGGTGGGCATCATGCTTATGTGGACACCCCTGGATCACAGCCCATAGGGTGTTGTCTAGTGGCACTTATTTTCATTAACATTTATGTTAAGTGAACATTTATTTCCCTTGAAGGGTATTTGGGTCTGTTTGTTTGTTTCACCCAGTTGAATGAACTTGTCCAAAGAGAGAAGTCAAAAATACGTGAGAAAATATGAGCCTGCTGGAATATATGAAATACTGTGTTTGGAAAGAGAATAATAGTAATGAATACAGACGTTTAAGCCGTTACACATGCAAAAGGACACCCAAGTAGATTTTCCAGAAAGACTCCGGTGTCACACAGAGAGGGAAAACCCACTGGCTTGGGTCCTAACATTTATTTCCTTACCTGTCAATCATGCATACACTGGGAAAAATGGGATAAAATGTAATACTGTAAATGACTGGTGTTTATAAATCTTGCTGTCCCTACAGTTTACAATTTATCATCTTCCCATCCTGTTGAAAAATCTGCATGCCTTGTGGACAGAGACGTTTAAGTACTTGCTTCCCTGATCAGAATATCTTAGAAGTATTTAGAATTGCACTTAATTCTAAATACTTCTAAGATATTCTGATCAGGGTGAGTCTACAGAGGACAAAGCAAAGAGACAACGTCCCCGCACAGCAAGACTCAAGTCCTCTGGCACACTCTCGTTGATCTCAGCTCTTCTGATCTCTTTCAGCGTGTAACATCTGTGTGCACAATTTAACACCTAATTACCCCATGCCTTGTATCCATAGCTGTTGTATTTCCACTTCACAAACTACTTTTTTCTGTTTAGCTCAGTTACTAAAATCTCGACAGACTGATTAAAAAATATATATATATATATAAATCCAATGGATGTATTAAAATATGCGAGAATTAATAGTGCTTAATAACTTTGAGGGCTTTATTTGGCTTGTTTGCTCATTCCTGTTGGAGAAAGAAAAGTCTTTGAGAAACAGAATTAATATCGAAAACTTGGCTGTGGTTAAAGTCGAGGAGGATCTTACGTGGACTCACGAAAGCACAGTCTCCCGGAGGTGGGATCACCCCGTGTTGACCTGCAGTGGGAGGACAGGCTTCCCTGTGGTCCGCCAGTGAGGGTGGAGCATGTAAAACAATAAGCTTCACACCTTTTATCATATTTCTGATCTGTCAATTTAGAAAAAGTATTGGAGTCAAGGTGAAATTAATACTATTTCAATGAAAATCCCCTCAGTGGAAGTGAAATCTAGGAATAACCATAGTGCTTGAAGAAAAAGATTTGCAAGTAATTTTATGGGAAAGTGGAGCCAATGGGATTGGCTGATGGATTGAATACTCTTGATTGGCCAGGCCACTGGGGCAAAGTACCACATACTAGGTGACTTCAAACAACAGACATTTATTTTCTCACAGTTTTGGAAGCTAGAAACCTAAGATCAAGGTGCCACCAGGGCTGTGCTCCCTCTGAAGTGTCAGGGAAGGCTCTGATCCAGGCTTCTCTTCCAGCTTCTGGTAGTTCCTTGGCTGGTGGCAGAATTATTCCAGGGTTCACATGGCATTGTCCCTGTGTAGGGTGTATTTGTCTATGTCCACTTTCCCCTTTTTGGAAGGACCCGAGTCACACTGGATTGGAGACTCACGCTACTCCATATGACCTCATCTTAATGAATTACGTCTGCACTTGACCCTATTTCCAGATGAAGCCATATTCTGAGATATTGGGGGTGAGGAACTCAGCATTTGAATTTTGGAGAGGGATAGGATTTAATCCATAACCAGTAGTGTGAAAAAAGAGTCAAAAGTGAGTCTTGGCTTTTCGGAATAGGCAGCTAGAAAAATGGAATTTGCCATTCACACGAAAGGAGAGACTGAGAAGAGCAGGTGGATGGGGGAAATTCAGATGTGGGGACACATAAAGATAGATTTACATGAGCCCTGGTGAAGAGTGCATGTTTAGAGTGAGGAGCAAGGGTCCCCTAACTCAAAGAAACAAGAAATCATAAAATTATTGTCAAATTCTCCGCCTCTGGAAATTTGTATCAGTAATTCATTGTGTGGAAAAAAACCATATTGATTGCATAAAGTAATTTTTAACTATCCAAAGCACTTATGTTTTTTCTTAAAATGCATCATGGGTTAATCATGATTATGTATTAAAGGGTTCTGCAAATGTGGACTCCCCCCCCCCCCGCAAATAAATGTAGCTTGTGCTTTTTATCCCTGAGTTAGTTTATCATTTCAAGTCTTTGTTGGCAAGAGTTTATTGGCTGTGAATGGGATCTGGCTAGGAAGCTTTCCTTAGGGAATGAGGAAATGGAAACACAAAGGAACCATTGTGCACTGCTAGAATATTCTTCTTTTAAGAGGACATTGCTGTTTTATTGGTGGAAGTAACCATGGAATTTGATAATTAAAAGAAAGAATAAGCAAAATTCCAGGCGACAAGAAGTGAGAATTTTTTAAAAAGCCATGTCAAGCATGAATAATATCTTGAATACTCGATTCATTGGCCTTGATATGCTTCCTCTTAGACCCCTGCTGTAATTATATTTAAATTTCTGAAAGCTTTCACGCTTGTACAAAAATATACAGGGAAGAAGTGTCTCTTAGACTTGCATACCGTGAGATAATAAAATATTCATGTTTTCATTGAGTTAACCGATATTTTTGAATTATTTGAGAATGGAAAGCAAAATATATGTCAGAACTAATTTGATGGTACCAGGTTTGTGCTAATAATCATTAATAATGTATTTTTAAATAGCTATGCATTTAGACAGTTAAAAATACATGGATATATGTTTTAAAGAAAATTGAATCTTGTTATTTAAATTGATCGGCATTGTCCTACAGTTTTTGAGGGTAGAACAGTACAATAGTTATTATCAGTTCTTCCTAACTATGGAATTAGAGCATTGAGTTTGGCAGGAGTTCTTTCATTTAAATCGATTATCATTGGAGAACAAAAACTTTGAGACCACATGGTCTAGAGAAAACTGATGGTGAGAAATTCTGGTTTCATTCCCAGATTTAGAATTGGTCTGTCATATGACTTGGAGAGCAAGTCAATTAATTCTATTTGTAGAACGTTAAATGCAGTCACCCACTTTCTTGGCATGCAGTGCACATCTTTGATCCTGTTGGACCAGAGTGAAACCTGCATGACTGCATTTTGTTCCTCTAGAGTGTCCGATCAGATATACTAATGATCAATTTAGCTTTCATCATCGATTATAAAATAGGGAGTGATAAGAAAGATGAAATTCTGAAGGTTGAGGTTGGCACTATCCAAGAAACTCCAGATCAGAAACTTCGACAATAATGAATTGATGGGACAGATGGGAGTTACAAGGCAGAGTCACAGTGCCTGAGATGCTTTTTCATGTACCATGTTTGTGGCAAAGTTAGATGGGAGATTATGACCTGCTTTTAAGGTCATCGTGCCCTTAGAAGTAGTGTTTCTTTGGCAATGTTTGTTAAACACATTATCCAAATATATTCTGGGCATCAAAATTGTACTTGTTACCCAATGAATTAATGAACATCTGATATAATTTTATTTTCCCTTGACTACAGTTTGCCATTATGACATAAATGGCGATATTCTCTGTCCCTCTTCTGACTATATCCCCATTTATTCTGCTTGATGCACCGATCAGATCATCTTCCTATTTTTGTCCTAGCTCAGATCACAATTGATTGAAAATCAACATTTTCTTGTTGCTAGTGCCATCTTCTTTTTGGTTTAGTCCATTGACAGCATGAATCTCCAACTTATTCTCCGATTCTGGTCCACAAGGCACTCCTGGGGTAATGGCAGCTACAGGCTTGAAAAAACGGAAGTTTATTATCTTAGAGTTCAGCAGCCTGGAAGTCTATAAACAGGTTTTGGCAAAGGCTCCCTCCGACATTCTAAAGAAGGATCCTTTTTTTGTCTCTTGCAGCTTCTGGTAGCCCCACGTGATCCTTGGCCATAGACCCATCAGTATGGTCTCTGCCTGTGTCATCACCTGGTATTCTTTCTGTGTGCCATGGTGTTCACATCATTTTTCTTCTTTTTCTTAGGACACCAGTCATATTGGATTAAGAGCCCACTTACTCCAGTGTGTCCTCCTCTTAGCTAATCATATCTACAAATATCCTATTTCTTTTTTTTTTTTTAAAGGTTTTATTTATTTGACAGAGAGAAACACAGCGAAAGAGGGAACACAAGCAAGGGGAGTGAGAGAGGGAGAAGCAGGCTTCCCGCCTAGCAGGGAGCCCGATGTGGGACTTGATCCCGGGTCTCCAGGATCATGACCTGAGCCGAAGGCAGTTGCTTAACCAACTGAGCCACCCAGGCGCCCCTACAAATATCCTATTTCTAAATAAGGCCACATTCACGAGAACTGGAAGGGATACGTTCCCAACATGTTCTTTGTGGGGTGCACAGTTCAACACAGAACAATTGCCTGCTTGGGCTCTTGGCCCTACCACGTGGCTTTCATTCCTTCCACTGCCTTAGGATCAGAATCTATTTTCCGGCACCAATTTATTCTCATAAGACTACCAGGAAGAAGCTTTGTTTATGAGTGATATTTGTGCATTTCCTGTGTCATCCGTGTGCATCACTCGACATGCAAACATCAAGACTATCATATTCAAAGAAAAATGTCTACTTATGTCTACATTCATCAAAAAACCAAGATCATCATTATTTATAGAAAACCTTGTATATATCAGGTACTCTGTGAGCATTAACTATTCAGCCCTTATAGCAGCATGCAGAATAGGTATATCCATCCACTTCAAAGAGGAGAACGTGGATCTCAGTCCACATTGTAATAGACCACATCAGATCTGACTCAGAAAATGATGTTCATTCTGCAACTGTGTGACATTGCCATTTAAACCAGAGGGATTCAAGACTGCATATTAAAATGTTCTTTGAACAGGCAGTGATAAGCATGTGATGGGCACCTATGTGGGTAAAACATAATCTGGTAGGGGGAAAATGAGAAGGCTGACGTGCCAGTTATAGTGTAACTTGAGTTGGTTAACCAAAGAAAGATTATTTTTAAATAATTTAATTATATATAAATAATATGGGACCCATCATAAATGGAAAACAGTAAATAATATTATAGTTCAGCTTCACTTTTAAGCATTGGAGCAAAAATCCTAAATAAAATTCAATCATATAAGTATAAAATAATCATACAAAAGTGAGTTTTATTTCAGATGTACAAGGATGGCTTAAAAAAGTAGTTATTGAAACTAGTATATTAATATTAATCATAAGAAAAGCCTATCACATCTCCACATGTGGCCAACATATACTAGAAAAAGTACTCAATCATAATTAAGAGAATTCTCTTACAACTTTTAATTATGGGATAAATAAGTTATAGGAATAAAAGAACATAGGGAATATAGTCAATGATATGGTACAAGCACTGTACGATGGCAGATGGTAGTTACACTTGGGGTGGGGGTATCATACCATATAGAGATGTTGAATCACTATGATGTTCACCTGAAATCAATAAAACTGTGTGTGTCCCCTAGACTTAAATAAAAAAGTTAAAAATAAATACAAATTCTTAAAAAAGAAATAACTTAGCAGAACATAGAAGGGACAGACATTCTTTAATTTCTCAAGGAGTTACCCATAAGAAATAATCATATTTAGGAGTGCAATATTAAAAAATGCTTCCATTAAAATCTGGATTTTTGGCCTTATTTTGCCTGTAATATTCAAAATTATACTTATGATATTAAGCAATTCTAAACATAGGAAATAAAAGAAGGGTAGAGACAGGAGACATGCCATTATTTGTACACTTCACAATTATAGGCCCAAAATACACAAGGGAATAACTGACAAGCTGTTATAACTCATATCCTGAGGTCATTAAGATGTACAGATCCAATCTCAAAACACAAAAATCCATAGCTTTCCTGTATAACCAGCCATAAGTGACTAGAAAATATGAAAAGAAATGCAGTCCCATCTATAAAAACAATAAAAATGAGAGTAAAATTCTAATAAAAATATGCAAAATATTTTGGGAGAAAAATGCTAAATTTTATACAAGCCAAAATGACCAGAGGAAAGAGACCTGTATTGAGCTCATGAGTGAGAAGGCTCACTTTTGAAGCCTTGCATATGAAGGAAGGAATGCCTCCTAGTGTATGTATTCAGTGCTCTTCCGTTCAAAAACGCCAATGAGATTTTTCAGTAGTGGCAAAAAATTAATTCAGAAAATCAGATGTAAATATAAGTAAACAAAACAATACAAGACAATTACCAAGATCATGATAATAATGATAAGACAGCATGTATAAGCACTATGCTGCCTTTTTTTTTTTAAAACATGAATTACCTTAAGTTCTTAAAACAATAGTATAAGGACTAGAAGTGGACTCCTACATGTATGAGAATTTCATATATATATATATTTTTTTGCGAATTTCATACATCTGAGGGATAGACAGAAGAGACTTTTCTTCTCAGTGCTGTTGTGTGACTGTTATATCATTGGCTGTCTATATGGAAAAATGAAGTAGATTAAATTTCTTTCTGCACACCATAAACACATTCTGAGTTGAATAAAGGTCTAGATGATTTTTTTTAGTTAGCATAAATGTATTATTTGCTTCAGGGGTACAGGTCTGTGAATCATCAGTCTTACACAATTCATAACACTCACCATAGCACATACCCTTCCCAGTACCCATAACAGGTTCTAAAAATTAGGTAAGATTATGCAAATGTTTATTAACTTTGCATGTTTAAAGTCTTTATGGACAACAAAACAAAGTTTGAGAAATTTGACCATAGTAATCCTTACATCTTTTTGAGAAAAAAAGTCTTCATTGTTAAGGTTAAAAATGAAGGGATGGGGTGCATGGGTGGCTCAGTTGATTAAGCATCCAGCTCTTCATTTTGGCTCAGGTCATGATCTCAGGGTTGCAGGATCAAGCTCTTGTCAGGCTCCATCTCAAGCAGGGAGTCTGTTAGAGATTCTCTTTCTCCACTTCTACCCCTGTCCTTGCTCGTGTGCACTTGTGCTCTCTCTCTCTTTCTCTCTCTCTCAAATAAATAAATCTTCAAAAAAGGCCAAAGGATATGCAAATTAAAGCAACAGTGAGATGGCCAAAATCAAAAATACTGAACTCCAAATTGTGATGAAAGTGTAGAAAAGGAACTGTCTTTCATTGCTGTTGGGAATGCAAAAATGGTATAGCCACTTTGAAAGACAGTTCGGTGGTTTCTTGCCAAACTCAATATACTCTTACCATAGGATCAAGCAAATGTACTTCTTGATGTTTACACAAAGGAGATGAAAATTTATGTCCACAAAAACCTGTACATAGTTGTTTGAAGCAGTTTCATTCATAATTGTCAAAACTTGGAAGCAACCAAGATGTCCTTCAGTAGGTGAATGGATAAACTGTGTTCATCCAGACAATGAACATTATTCAACCCTAAAAAGAAATGAGCTATTGAGATATAAAAAGATATGGAGTAAGTGTAAATGCATATTGCTAAGTGAAAGAAGGCAATCTGAAAAGGCAACATACTGTGTAATTCCAGCTCTATAATGTTATGGAAAAGGCAAACTATGGGGACAGAAAAATGATCAGTAATTGCCAGGGAGACAATGAGTGGGGAGGAATGAATACGTGGAACATTGAGGACTCAGAGGGCAGTAAAAATACTCTGTGTAATATCATAATAATGGATACATATAATTACATATTGGTCAGAATCCAGTGAATTTATAGCACCAAGAGTGAACTGTAAGGTCAAGTATGGACTTTGGGTGGTTATGATGTGTCAATATAGATTCAATCATTGTAACAAATATACTACTTTGGTAGGGGACGTTGGTAATGTGGGGATGTGCTTGTATAGAGCAGGGAGCTCTAAGAAAGTAAACTGCTCTAAGAAGGTAAATTTTTGATTAAAAAAAAAAAAGCTGGTAGAAGTACACACTTAAAAAAGCAAAAGATAAATACCATGAATATGTAAAGAACTCCCACGAGGAATTTTCAGAAGTTACATATACTAATAAAACATCATGAAATGTGAAGAGGAAAGGAAAAGAAAACACAAATGGACAGTATACACAAGAAGAGATGTTCAATCTTGCTTATATTCATAAAGTACAAATTAGAAGGATGCACAGTTTTCCAGGCATCAAATTGGCATTAATTAATGTTGGATGATACAATGATGAGCTGTAGGTGTGGGAATTCTGGGACTCAAAGTGTAGAATAGTCATTTGGGACGGCACTTGAGCTATATTTGCAGGAGTGCCCGGGCGGTGTCATTAGTTGAGTGTGGGACTCTTGGATTCAGCTCAGGTCATGATCTCAGGGTTGTGAGATCTAGCTGTGCGTTGCACTCAGTGTGGAGTCTGCTTAGGACTCTCTCTTCCCCTCCTGTCCCTCCACTCCCCACCCACACACTCACTTTCTTTCTTTCCCTCCCTCCCTCCCTCCCTCTGTCCCTCCCTCCCCCTTTCTTTCTTTCTTTCCTTCCTTCCTTCCTTCCTTTCTTCTTTCTTTTCTTTTCTTTTCTTTTCTTTTCTTTTCTTTTCTTTTCTTTTCTTTTCTTTTCTTTTCTTTTCTTCCTAAAATAAATTTAAAAATCTTTAGAAAAAATAAATTTGACATTTGCATTTCTCATCCTCCAGCATTTTCCTAGATCACTGATTCTAAAAGTGTTATCTTCACTGTGGTAGTATCATTATCATCGGGGACTATGTTGGAAATGCAGCGTTTCCGTCTTTTAACAGGTCTTCCAGGTGATCTAAATGTCAAAATTTAACAACCACTATTATGACCGTTTTTATTAGGGAAATAAGGAATGACAGAACCATGTGACAGAATACTATGCTACAGTTCAGGGGATAGGGGCACCAGGGTGGCTCAGTTGGTTGGACGACTGCCTTTGACTCAGGTCATGATCCCAGAGACCTGGGATTGAGCCCCACATCGAGTTCCCTACTTGGCGGGAGGCCTGCTTCTCCCTCTCTCACTCCCTCTGCTTGTGTTACCTCTCTAGCTTGGTTTCTCTCTGTCAAATAAATAAGTAAATCTCATTTAAAAAAAAAAAGAAAGGAAAGAAAATAGGGGATAGATCTATATGCCTTGCCATGCCAAGGTATATTGTTGTCAACAAAGCAAGCTACAGAGCAGGACATGGAGATTAGCCATTTATGTAAGTGGTTCAGGTAAGACTTGAGTTTTATTAGAAACGATTCCATTTGTTACAAAAGAAAAAGTATTATATATGATATATGCGCATAAAAAGGCCTTACTGAGAATGACTAGCCAGGGTAGACCAAATAAAACCATCACTGCCAAGTGTGCCATGTCTGCCATGATCTCCAAATTGAGGTATAGCCATGCCATAAAGTACATGTTGGGCTTTTGGAGACTATATTAGTTATATTGTTTAAATGTGCAGTTTTGACACCCCAAAACTGGAAAAAAATAGAACTTTATTAGTTTTAATTATGGATTGACACAGGCGACTTTGCTTTTTCTATACATCCGATGGCCTATGAAATTGGTAATGCACATATAAACTGAAGGAGTCGGAATTGTAAAATGCAATGATGTGCCTCAGTGATTGTACATTGCCTTCAATTTATTCAGTGTAATTGGTGTCATAGAACATGTTCTTTTAATATTCTCGAAAATTCATGATACTTCATAGTGGCTAGTAGGGTTAAAAAACTATTTCAGATAAATGTGAACAGGTTAAACTATTACTACTGGAAAAAAATTGCAAACTTCAAATTTATGGAATAAAAAGGTTTTAAATTTTCCTCAATTTTCCTGTAATGACAGGTAGCTCTCCACAGTATGCTGCATATTTGAAAACATATTTGAAGAGAAAACACATTTTAAAACGTGGATAAAGGTTGCCTTTAAAAGTGAAGAGCAAGTTAACTGCTTTTATAGATGAATTATGCTCTAGAAAGAGCATTTTGAATGTTTAAAAGAGCTTGGAATGTGTGATTAATTGTTTCATGACTTTGTTGCTAAAATCATGTAAGCCTTTGTGTATTTTTTCCCTCATTTGCTTGCTTAACAAATCCTGGAAAATCAATGTTCTAAACATTTTTGATTACTCAAGCAATTTTATTGGAATTTGGACCCATTTGCTTCAAAATATAACATGAAACAACTGGACAATTGGCTGACAGGAGTGGAAATAAAAATTACTACCTCGAGTTTGGCAAAATATTCCTGAATAATAATTAATATTGGTCAATTACAAATATAAATTATCAAGCATGTGAAAAACAGAGCACCCCATCTCTGACTGCTGGATAGTTTCCTCCTTTGCTTTTCAGCTCCTTGCTACCCTCTTTGAAATTAAGCCCTGTAATTCTGTATTTGGTCTTCCAAAAGCTGCCTTTTACTCTTGCCTAATCCTACTCATGTATCTATCATTTTGAATTACTTTGTGGGAGTTGTAGAAAGGGCATTGCTGTTCTATGTGTAAGTCTGGTTCAAGGAGCTGACTCAAAACAACCATGGTCACCTCTTAGGACTCCAGAACATCATGTTTCCTGGTCATTTGCTATAGGATGCAATAATCATTTAACACAAAGCTTATTTCATTCAGACTTTCAACAAACACAAATACCTAAGATGAACAAAATATAATTTCGTCAAAGAACTGGTGAACCGGGGAGAAAACAAGTTAATACAAAACTGTAAGTAAGTGATGGAAAGAGCCTGGGGCCATATGGCTTATGTGACCAGCCAGGAGGAGAAAGGACTTAAGGAACATTTTCAGCAGAAGTAACATTGATCAGGAGGAAACAGAGGACATTCTAGGAATAAGCAAAGGCAGAAAAATGTGAAACAGTACAGTTTTGAGGGAAAATTACTACAGTTTGCTTTGCTATAGTAGAAAGCCTGTCAGCAGTTAATGAAAACTCTTGGTTTTAGGAAATCTTTTATTACTAAATTATAAATTTATGGTTCTCATCCCTGGCTATGCATCAGAATTATCTGGGACCCAATTCTAGACTACTGAATCAGTACTTCAGGTTGGGAGCTCAGGCACTAGATTCTTTTTTTTTTTTTTTTTTTTTTTTTTAAACAAGATCAGTTAATTTTGAAGAGCTGAGATATTTGTGTATAACCTGTCTGTATTATTTAATTTCTTTTGATGTTGGATGCCTTTTCTACAGTGATGTTTATCTATTTCAGTAGGTATCTGCTATACTGAAGGCAGTACTCTTGTAGATTTGAACAGAGTACTAAAGGTCTTGAGCATATAGCTATAAGGCTAATTTAATGTGGATGAATTACATTAATAACCAGATTGTGGAAATTCTGAATACAATGTTAAGTTATTTAAAATTCAAATTGGTTAAAAAGGTGGATGATCGTTGAGCAAAACCAACTACAGTTAAAAATTAGATGTGGCATGGAACATTCTCCATGATAGATCACGTGGTAGGTCAGAAAACAAGTCTCAGTAAATTAAAAAATGTTGAAATCATATCAGACATCTTTTCTAACTACAATGATATGAAACTAGA
This sequence comes from Spilogale gracilis, assembly GCA_004023965.1. Taxonomy (NCBI): domain Eukaryota; kingdom Metazoa; phylum Chordata; class Mammalia; order Carnivora; family Mephitidae; genus Spilogale; species Spilogale gracilis. The sequence continues at coordinate 89,032 of PITA01005718.1, read as the reverse complement.
AATCAATTACATGAAAGCTGAAAGAACCACAAATGCATGGATATTAAACAACATGCTACTGAACCAATAACTGGGTTATTGAAGAAATCAAAGGAGAAATTAAAAAAAAGAAATACCCAGAGATAAGTGAAAACAGAAATCCAACTTAAAGGATTCTAGGATGCACCAAAAGTGATTCTAAGAGGGATGTTCTTAGCAATACAGGCTTATCTCCAGAATTAAGAAAAATCTCAAAAACTCTAACTTTACACTTAAAGGAACTAAAAAATGAAGGAAAAAATGAAGCTTAAAGTTACCAGAAGGAAGTAAATAATAAAGATCAGAGTGGAAAGAAATGAAGTCAAGACTAAAAAAACAATAGGAAAGATCAGTGAGACTAAGAGATTTTTTTTTTACGAAAAGATAAACAAAATTGACAAACTTTTAACTGGATTTACCAGAGAAAAAAGTCTCAAGTAAATAAAATCAGAAAAGAAAGAGAAGTTACAAGTGATAACACAGACAAAGGATTTTAAAAGACTAATACGAGCGATTATATGCCATCAATTGGACAATCTAGAAGAAATGGATAAATTCCTAAAAATTACAATCTGTACAAGACTGAATCATGAAGAAATAGAAAGTCTGAATAGACTGATTACTATTAAAGAGATTAAATCAGCAACCAAAAACCTTCCAACAAACAAAAGTCCAGGACCAGATGGCTTCACTGGTGAATTCTACCAAAGATTCAAAGAAGATTTAACACCTATACTCAAACTATTCCAAAAAATTGAAGAGAACGGAATGTTTCCTTTTTTTTTTTTTTTTAAATTCCATTTATTTATTCAGGAGAGAGAGAAAGAGAGAACCAGCTCCCCAAGGAGCCTGATGTGGAACTCAGTCTCAGGACCCCAGGGTCATGGCCGCAGTGGAAGGCAGCTGCATGACCATCTGAGCCACCCAGGTGCCCAGAAGAGGAGAGAATGCTTGCTTCTAAACTCATTTTATGAATCCAGTTTTAGTCCTTATACCAAAACCAGACAAAAAATACCACACAAAAAGGAAGAAAATTATAGGCCAATATCATTGATTAGTATAGATGTAAAAATCCTCAACCAAATATTAGCAAACTGATTCAACATTATATTAAAAGGATTGTATATACCACAATCAAGTGGGATTTATATCAGAGATGGAAGGATGGTTTATTTCTGCAAATCAATCAATGTAATACACCACATTAACAAAATGAAGGATCAAAATCATATGATCATCTTAGTATCTGCCGAAAAAGGATTTAACAACATTTGAAATCCATTTATGATAAAAACTCTCAACAAAATAGGTATAGAGGGAAGGTGCCTTCAACATAATAAAAGCCATATATGAGAACTGACAGTTAATATCATAATAAAAAGTAAAAAGCTAAAATCTTTTTCTCTAAGATTAAGAATAAGACAAGGATGCTGACTCTCTTCACTTTTTTTCTGTTGGAAGTCCTAAGCACAACAATTAGGCAAGAAAAAGAAATAAAAGACATTCACATGGGAAAGGAAGAGGTAACAATGTCACTATTTACAGATGACATGTTACTATGTATGGAAAACCCTAAAGACCACCAAAAAAGTGTTAGAACTAATAAATGAATTCAGTAAAGTTGCAGGATACAAAGTTAATATGCAAAGTCTGTGGTGTTCCTATACACGAATAACAAAATATTTAGAGAAATCAAGGAAACAATACCACATTCAGTTGCATCAAAAAAATAAAATATCTAGGATAAATTTAAACAAGAAGGTGAAAGACTTGTACACTGAAAACTATGAGACACAGATGAAAGTAATTGGAGAAGACACAAGTAAATGGAAAGATATTCCTTGCTCATGGGTTGGAAAATTAATACTGTTAAGATGTCTAATCTACACAGAGCAATCTATAGAGTCAAAGGAATCCCTATCAAACTTCCAATGGCAGTTTTCACAGAATAGAACAAATGTATTTAAAATTTGCATGAAACCACAAAGATCCCAAAAGACAAAGCAATCTTGAGAAAGAAGAACAAAGAGGAACCGTGCTCTTGATTTCAAATTATGCTACAAAGGTGTTGTAATCAAAACAGTATGGTGTTGGCATAAATACAGACATATAGATCAGTGGGACACAATACAAAGTCTAGAAATAAACCCACACCCAGGTGCTCAATTAGTTGTGATACAGAAGCCAAGAATACACAGTGGGGAGAAAAAGTCTCTTCAATTAATGATGCTAAGAAAGTTGGGTAGCTACAAAGAAAATAATGAAACTGAACCACTATTTTACACCACCTATGAAAATTAACTTAAAATTGATTAAAGACTTGAATGTAAGACCTGAAATGATAAAGCTTCTAGAAGAAAGCTTAGGCTGTAAGCTTGTCATGAAATCTTCTTTCAATAACGTGGTTGGATCTAGAGTGTATTAGACTAAGTGAAATAAGTTTGAGAAAGACAAATACCACCTGATTTCACTTGTTTTTGGAACCTAAAGAACAAAACAAAGAAAACCCAGACTCAGAGATAAAAAGGGAAGATTAATTGACAGCCAGAGCAGAGGTGAACAGGGGAGTGGGGGGATGGGTACAGTAAGACGTACAAACTTCCAGTTGTAAAATAAATAAGCCAAGGGGCACCTGGGTGACTCAGTTGGTTAAGCAACTGCTTTTGGCTCAGGTCATGATCAGGTTCAGGTCATGATCAGGCTCGGCGGGAAGCCTGCTCCTCCTTCTCTCACTCCCTCTGCTTGTGTTCTCTTTCTCGCTGTTTCTTTCTGCCCATAAGTACATAAAATCTTTTTAAATAAATAAATAAATAAATCAAGAGAATGTAATGTATAGCCTGGGAAATATAATCAATAATATTGTATTAACGTCATGTGGTGACAGATGGTAACTACACTTACTGAGATGGTCATTACACTACACGATGTATACAAAGGTCGAATCACTATGTGTACACCTAGCGCTAATGTAATATCTTATGTCAACTGTTCTTCCATTAAAAAAGTTAGATGTGGCCATCAGGTAATGACTGCAGCTTTGAAATCTTCTTGAAAATATTTTTAAATATGCTTTGAAGAAGAGACATATCATGTATTTCCAGCATATCTTTTTCAAAAGCAGTGGACTTAAAGTAGATACACATGAGTATTTACTGTGTATGTCTTGGGAAATTAGTCATTAATCAGAGCCCTGTCAATATGTATTAATTCTTTATAGTTCAGTGTAAAAGTCCATTAAGGATTGAACTCATTCTCAGTAGGAATAGGAAGTGGATATACTCCCCCAGCAAAATACACCATGGGACTTGCTTTCACTTTTTTTTACTGAAACTCAAAATATCACAGCAAAAAATAATCTTCCTTGAAATAACCTTTCCTATCATCTTAAAACTGGCGTCCGGGGCGCCTGGGTGGCTCAGTTAGTTAAGCGACTGCCTTCGGCTCAGGTCATGATCCCGAAGACCCGGGATCGAGCCCCACATCGGGCTCCCTGCTCCGTGGGAAGCCTGCTTCTCCCTCTCTCATCTCACTCCCCCTGCTTGTGTTCCCTCTCTGGCTGTGTTTCTCTCTGTCAAATAAATAGTCTTAAAAACAAAACAAAACAAAACAAAAAAACTGGAGTCCCTGGCATGCCTGGGTAGCTCAGTGGTTAAGCCTTTGCCTTCAGCTCAGGTCATGATCCCAGAGTCCCGGGATTGAGTCCCGCATCAGGCTGCCTACTCGGCGGGAAGCCTGCTTCTCCCTCTCTCACTCCCGCTGCTTATGTTCCCTCTCTGGCTTTGTTTCTCTCTGTCAAATAAATAAAACCGTTAAAAAAATACAAACAAACTGGAGTCCCTGTTGTTCAGGCATGCACACACATAGTTACACCCACACGTGCACATGCACACCCTTTATTAAGTGATGGCAATTTGTACTAAATCCAATGATTTCTAATATTAAATAGTCAAAAATTTTAAATGGAGTTTCAAAAATCCTGTTAATTAAAAATCTTAAAATGCTCCCAATCCAACCTACTAAGAAGTAAAGAATAAACTTCCCAAATGCTCTGCATAATTAGATCGATTACAGATGAGATTAGAAATGTCATAACTGGGGAACCTATTTCTTAGCATGGTTCCGGTGGCTAAATGGTCTCTGACTTCCATGAACATTTGTTTGATGCCCTGTATGTTTCTGAGTGTGTCAGTTTTTTTTTTTTAATTTTTTGTGTGTGTTTTCAGTTAGTTAACATACAGTGTTACGTTAGTTTCAGGGTACCATATAGTGATTCAACCCTTCCATGGATTACTTGGTGTTCATTATGACAAGCATGCCCCTTAATCCCAGTCATCCATTTCCCCCATTCCCCCACCCACCTTCCTGCTGGTAACCATCAGTTTGTTCTCTAAAGTTAAGAGTCTGTTCCTTGTTTTGCCTCCATTCTGTTCTTTTATACCTTTGTTTCTTAAATTCCACATGTGAGTGAAATCAGATGATGTTTGTCTTTCTCTGACTTATTTTGCTTAGCATTATACTCTCTAGCTCCATATGTGTCATTGCAAGTGGCAAGATTTCATTCTATTTTATGGCTGGGTAATATTCCCTTGTGTATATATACACCACATCTTCCTTATCCATTCCTCAGCTGCTGGGCACTTGGGCTATTTCTAGAATTTGGTAGACAGTGTGGCTATATACATCAGGGTGCATGCAGCCCTTGAATTAGTATTTTTGTATCCTTTGGGTAAATACCTAGTAGTGCAATTGCTGGGTCCTAGGGTAGCTCTCTTTTTTAGCTTCTTGAGGAACTTCCATACTGTTTCTCAGAGTGACAGCGCCAGTTTGTGTTCCCGCTAACAGTGCAAGAGGGTTTTCTCTTTCTCCACACCCTCCCCAACACCTGTTGTTTCTTGTGTTGTTGACTTTAGCCATTCTGACAGGTGTGAGGTGATATCTCATTGTAGTTTAGAGCTGTATTTCCCTGATGATGAGTGATGTTGGGTATCTTGAAACATGTCTGTTGGTCATCTGGATGTCTTCTTTGGAGAAATGTCTGTACACGTCTTCTGCCCACTGTCAACTCTTGTCATCATTTTGCCCCAGGCTATGTCATTTTCAATAAGGCACCAGTGAGTGTTACAGTATTAACTCCATATTTGTGCACTGATCCCCAGAGAAAGTCTACATGTTCTGCAGTGATTTCTGTAAGCTTTTGTTCTTTACAACCACAGCTCTGTGGATGTAGTGTGTAGTCTGTCTACTGAAATTGGCTGTGATTCCCTACTGTCTACAGGGATTTCCAAACCTCTTCCCATGCTCTTCCAGCTTCTCTCCCCCAATGTGCCCTGGAGAGCCATCACCCAGGAAGTCCTGGGACTGGGACTGGGACACTGGTACTCAGGACCTGCACTCCCCCTAGTGGCTCTGGGAAGGAAACGAGGAATTCCCTGAACAGTAGGGCAGGGTAATGGTTTTTTAAGAAATAGAGCAGAAGCCATAATTGCAAGTGGCAAATGGGAAGAATTGCCAAAATAAAACAATAGTGCCTATTTGGCTGTTACTACAGGAGATCATGACCAGGTCTTGAGTTTACTTAATCTGTGTATGCAGTGGGGAGAAACTTTCTGCTTGGCTTTCTTTTGCCACAGGGAGGCATACACACTAGAGAAATCTTCCTGACTGCTCTCAGCTACCTCTCTTGTCCTCCCTTGGGCGACTGGGGAGCCTGGGAGAAGGAACTGAACATGTGTGATCCCACATCTGTCTTCTCCTTGGGATCTGCCACTCCATTGCCCTGTTTCATAATTCATTAAGTTGGCCCAAGGCAGCCTCAGTTGGTCTGGCTGTGTGTGTTATATGCATTATTCAGTATTAGCATTCCTTCTGGCCCACAGCTATAAGCCCCATTCTCCAAAGTCCACTAGACTAGCACTAAGTGAATTTTATGTCCGTTTTCCAGAATCTTGCATCAGTCTCTTCCTTGGTTCTAAAGTTAGACATTAAACAGAAGCATGATTTACTCAGCCCCCTAAAATATCAACATCACAGGTGTTGGGGAATTGTGTGTAATCAGAAGAAAGATCAGCACATAGAGAAATAAACTCCTAATATCTTAATGGGCTATGATAACAAAATTTGAAGATATTGAGCTTTTCATGGTGAACTCGGATAGTCCAAAAATGAAAAAAAAAAAGGTTAAATTAGGCCCAAGCAAATGATTCTTTTTGAAATGTCTCTGGTGGTATGTAACCATTACTAAAAATAGTCCAGCAGTAGGTAATGCAGCATGAATATTTACATGAACAACACACATATATATATATATATACGCTTGATTTTATGTCTTCATGAGGACATAGGTTGTATTTAATAGAGACTTTAGAGGACTCTGCTGTAGTCATTTTATTTACCTCATGAGTGCATGGTTTAGGTGTACTCTTCAGTGTCCTTTCTTAAAAAGGAAATTCTAAATACAGTAAGTTTACACCTTTTTTCATAATCACTGGTAGCTTCACACTGCACTTGTAATGCCTGTGTCAAGCCCCCTCGCCTCATCTCATCACACAGGCATTTTCTCATCCCTGTCATCACAAGAAGACCTGTGAGTGCAGGACAGTAAGGTATTTTGAGAGCGAGAAACCGCAGTCACATAATTTCTATTACAGTATATTATTGTAATTGTTCTACTTTATTATTAGTTCTTGTTAATTTCTTACTGCACCTCATTTATAAATTAAGCTTTACGGTAGGTATGTATGTATAGGAAAACAAACCATAGCATATATAAGGTTTGCTACTGCTGTGGTTTTAGGCTTCCACTGGGTGTCTTGGAACATATCCCCCATGGATAAGAGGGGACTACTGTAGTACGTTCTGTTGAACAACAAGCATTTAGAAAGTAGAGAGAGGGATACACGTATCAATTCTATGCCCTATGATAAGATGTAATCATTGTGAGGCATTGGGAGTGTCACTGGGGAGAAATTCAAAGGGAAAAATTGCAAATAAATTTTGTTTTTTTAAGCACAGATGAGAAATCAGTTGTAAACCTGTGGAAATTATCTGTTGTGTAAGTTATCTGTTAAATAGGTTTTAGAGAAAAGCAGATGTTTGCTCTTAGATTCACTCTTCATTTTAGAACCCATCTTAGCATAGATTATGTTCAGAAGGCACCCCACAGTTTTATCAAATATTCCTTGAATTATGAAATTTACTGCAAAAAGAGGAAGTGCAGTAAAAAGCAAAAGCTAAACCTTGAGGAAGAGGGATTCTCAGCAAGGGTTTATAATTTGCCTGAGGGCAGGGCTGGGTGTCTTTCATTTCTCTGCCTTCCAGTTTTGGTTTAACTGTCAATACTCAGGAGCTGATCACGTTGTGGAACTGGTACATTAGAAAGATGTGGAAAAGGGCAACCTGAAAGTGGAAAGACAACAGGCTTTTTAAATTCAGCTGGGCTGGAGTTCAACAGTGCTTTGGAGTTCCCTCCCCTGTAAATGAGAGGAATGTTCTCTGTATTACCTGCTTGCTGGGAAGGCTGAGATAGTGTTCATAAAACGCCTAGTGACTGCATTTGACATACTTCTTATCTTCCACATCTGTATTGAAAACAGTTATCAGTGTATTTAGTTAAAAAAATAAAAAGCAAAGTAGTTGGGCTTGCAACAAGATTAAGGAGGTGATAACATTTAAATTTGAAGGAAACGGTGAGCACTCAATTGAAAGAAATTCTTGTAGAAATCCATGGTCCCTGGTACCTCACTGTCCTTGTTCTCCACCCATTTGGAAATGACTGGCCAGCGTGGGGTGGGCTCCTTGAGTCATCGGTGACGCCACTGCCCTTCTTCTGGGAGTGCTGGCCTTGGAGAGGTCATAGGGAAGGAAAGCACTACCTGCTTTAAACATCTCTGTTTTCAACTTTTTGTGCCACCTTATTTCTCCATGGAAAAGCCCATGGCAGCCTCTCCCAACCTCCTCATGCCTCCCCTTTTTGGATTCATTGATAGTGTGTGTATAACTGGGAGTAGTGCGCTTCGTGGGGTCTTCTCTGGACTTGGGGATGGGGATCCATGCATTCACTCACATTCTACCTCCACAGGTTTGCTCTCACTTAGGGGTGATGAGAGGTGTTATTTTATAGAATAGTCACCAGAGCCTCAGCATCCCCCAGGTGAGAAGGCAAAGGGAGGAGGCCTAGTGGCTTTTGGGGGGCAGAGCAGTATGAGCAGAGGCAATCCTTCTTCTCTTCTCTAGGCAGAAGGCAAAGGAAGGCTGGAGGGTGTTCTCTTCCTGAGATCATGACAATCGCTGGCAGAGCTGGGGAATGCTAGCTTACCGTGCAGAGCCCTATCTTCTTCCCCAGATTTGCTGAAGTTGACTATGGGGAAGAAGGGTCATGAATGGCTGGCACTGCATTGAATTTCTGGTTTCTGGGGGGTATGAAAGCTAGGTCCAGCCTGTGCCTCAGGGCTCCAAATTGTGCTGCAGGTGGCTTATTATGTGGGAGCTCTCGATTCCCCAGTGGCCTCTGCAGTATTGTGTTCCCAGGCATGTGATCTGAAGGTCTAGAGGATGTCGTCTGGAGGAGTCGGCCCTGACTCCGAGGGTCTACTGATGCTGACGGCAGATGCTCTGGTTTGAGCACCGCTCACAGGGCATAGGAGAGCTTTGTCTTTCCTGGCGCTTAATGTGTGGAGACCCTTTCCAGGAAGGAGACATCACTCTCCATAGGGAAAGTCACATGAAGGCTCTCCCTTTTTCTTTATTCTTTCCCAAATCCTAGAGGAGGAAAAGAGAGATGAGATAGGTTATAGGATATAGCCTCTACACTTCATATACTAGTGAGAGGGAGATTAACTTGAGAATGATGTTAGAGCCTTAAAATTGACAAGTATTAAGTCCTATTAAATGAAATCAGAATGTTTCATTAACCAAAAGTCACTAGAAGTTTAATAAATTTAAGCTATTTTTAAGGAAATAAGCTACCCAGCAGGAATGGGAAGATTGACAAATCACAGCCGGTAGATGTTGCTGAAAAAATAAACCATTTGATATTGAAACGCCAAGTGTTGATTCCTCATATAACAAAAGAAGATATTTTAAGTCAGGAGAAACTGTGATAATAGCTGACCTCCATTAAATGACTCCCTGGTCAGGTCTACCAACTCTAGCTGATGTTATAACCCATATTATATATGGACGGATGCTGGCAGCTCTGTTCAGGTGCTGGGTCTCAGAGAGACTGCCTGTCATTCTCCCCCGAGGGCTTGTTTGCCCTGCTGTGTTATGATGAATAGGTAATTTAGCTAAACCGCATATAAACCAATGGAAGAGGCAGGCAAATTGAAAGCATTGTTTTCATGAGAGCTACCATAAATGCTGGAAGGTGAGAATACAGAGACAGCTGTTGGATTAGGGTGTATGAGGAGGCAATAGGAAGTATAGTTAAAAAAAAAAAAATCATACAAGTCCAGAATTGGTCTGCACTCATTCTGTTTCACAGTTTTGATGTTTAATTTCCCACACCTCTTATAATTAACTAAAATGTGAGCTCATAGAGGATGCACCTTACAACATGGACCAAGCGTGAAGACAGTGTTGTCCCGTTTTTTTTTTTGTTTGTTTGTTTGTTTTGTTTTTTTAAGATTTATTTATTTCGGAGGTGGGGGAGAGGCAAAGGGAAGGGGAGGGAGAGAACCTCCAGCAGATTCCCCCACTGAGTGGAGCCTGATGCAGGGCTTCATCTCCAATCCTGAGATCATGATCTGAGCCAAAGTCAAAAGTCAAATGCTTAACTGACTGAGCCACGCAGAAACCCCAGTGATACTACCTTCTGATCTTAGATCCAGACTCCAAAAGGGCCTTTCTTTCCAGGTAAAGATGGGAGATTGAGTGTATAGCATGTTGTAAGCTTAAAAAAGAAATTAAGGATACATAAAAATCAGTCAAATTTCTTTGCTATGACTTTTTATTTTTGTTTTTTTCTTAGTACCCTTTCTTATTTTAGAACATTTCTAGATTCACAGAACTGTGAGAAAAGAGTACAGAGATTGTCCATATGCTTTGCACTCAGTTTTCCCTATTATTAACATCTTATATTCTTACATTTCATTTGTCACAATCAATGAACCAATACTGGTACATTATTACCAATCAAAGTCATTATTTATTCAGTTTTCTTCAGTTTTTCCTATTGTTGTGTTTATGTTCTGAGGTTCCATCCAGGATACCATATTACATATAGTAGTTCTACCTCCCAGTCTCCTCTTGGCAGTGCAGTTTCTCTGACTTTCCTTATTTTTATGACCCTTGATGACTGTGACAGTTTTGAGGATGGTAGCCAGATGTTTTTTAGACTATCCTTCCATTGGGGTTTATCTGAAGTTTTTATCATGATTCAACTGAGGTTATGGGCTTTGAAGGAAGACCACAGAGTGCTATTCCCATTAAGGTTACTTCCTGTCAACATGACTTATCTCTACTGATGTTGACTTTGATCCCGTGGGGCTGGGGTTGCTGCTCAGAACCACCTGGAGAATTCACTGATATCCACATTCTTGGGTCTGGAGTTTTTTGGTTTGTTTGTTTGTTTGTTTGTTTTTTGTTTTTTAAGATTAAAAGAGAGAAAGAGTGTGTGCTGGGGTGGGGCAGAGGCGGAGAGACTATCTCAAGTGTGGAGACTATCTCTGAGTGTGGAGCCCAGTGTGGGCCTCCTTCTCACAACACCAAGATCATGACCTGAGCTGAAACCAAGAATCAGACCTTTAACCGACTGAGCCACCTCTGGGCCTGGAGATTTTGATGCCAAAGTTAAAAGCTACATTTGACCTCTGGCTGGTTAAAATAGTACAAGTCACCACCATTAAAATCTTTGAACTCTGAAATTCTTTTATTCTAGAACCTTCTTAAGTCAAATATTAGGTGTTGAAACTTACGTTTATGGTGTGGACCAGTAGTTCTCAAATCCTTAGGTATTTCAGAATCAGAATCATCTGGGATCGCTAATAAAAAGTATACTAGAGCTGGAGGTCATGGAGAAAGCCAGGGCCTGTTTTTTACCAAGTTTTTTAAGGTGAATTCTGGCAAAATTGACGTTTGAGAACTAGAATAAAAATGTTGGATGCAGGATCCTTTTGCTGTAGAGGATGCCTGTTGTTTTTTCTTACCAAGCATTGAGTCCTATATTTCAGGCATAGTCCCTAATATGCATGAGAGAAGCATGTTGTTCCTCACTTTTTGTGGTTACTCTTGTCTCAGATTCAGCAATGAAGCTCTGACCCAACCCTGACCCGTGAACCAACTCCGTTTTCCTGGTCTCGGAACATGATCCAGGGCTGGGAACATGAACCAAGTTAATCTCATTAAAAACTGAAGAGAAGTGGGGCGCCTGGGTGGCTCATTTGGTTAAGCAACTGCTTTTGGCTCAGGTCATGATCCTGGAGACCCGGAATCAAGCCCCACATCGAGCCCCACATCAGGCTTTCTGCTCTGCGGGAAGCCTGCTTTTCCCTCTTTCAGTTCCTCTGCTTGTGTTCCCTCTCTAGCCGTGTTTCTCTCTGTCAAATAAATAAATAAAATCTTAAAATAAAAAAATTAAAAAAAAAACTGAAGAGAAGAAAATGAATGGGGGATAGAAATAAGAATTTCGCATCTCACAAATTCAGTGTTTTGAACATTGACACAGGACATGCCAAGGTAAACTTGACTCAAGACGTGTTTTGTGATCAATAGTCAATGAAGTGATTATCTAGTTATGGGCAAAATGCCATCTTTGGCTTAATGATGGATGGTTATTGTGAAAGTAATTGTGTACCAAGGCCCTGTTTATTGAAAAGAGAGGTGATTCATATGTAGCTGAGAGGCAAATTCACATGCCAAGTGATGTTTCTTGACATTTTGCTCATGTGAAGGTCAATTATGCTAATCCATTTAAACAACTCATTGAGTATATTAAAACAAAGTCATTGAAAGTGACTATGTGCTTATACAATTAAGTGTTCGAAACAAAATTAGAACACACCTATATATATCATGAGGGTTACATATTTATTGAGACTTACTTAATGAAGAGGAATGCTTTATAACCAATGATCATCCTTGGATTATCCTTTTTGATGATGTAGATTTTATATACTGTTTTTATTGGAAGCACTAATAGCTAGTAATATAACCTACCTAATTTTTTTATTATGGAATGCCTTCTAGATCACAGTTATTCAATTATCATGACCATTATCATTAAGGACTTAATAACTACAGAATGTTTAAAAATAAAAAAAAAATTCTGTCTTCTGGTATTCAAGATTATGCTGCCCCATCCCCATTTTTTAAAGGCACATGATTTTTTTTTTTTCCCTACGTGATTGCCTTGGAATCATCTCCCTGGAATAAAGCATCATGTCATAGTTATATTTTGTGGGAAGTTCCAGTTCTGTCACTCCTGAGCTGTTAGTGAAGTTGAGTATGTTAACTCATCTTTCTGAGTCACAGTTTTTCCATCTGTGAAATGATGAGAATTTTTGATATTACATTTCTGATTCTGTGGATAAAAGTAAGACATGAACAAGCCTCTCACATAGTATACATTCAGATTATGCTAGCTGTTTTAGAATCTCCTAGACTGCATCCATTTCTTTTCCCCAAGTCTCTTTCTGCAGAAACGTTTGCTTGCTCAGCAGAGGTGTAGAATTAGGAATTAAATGAGCAGAAAATACTCTCTAAAATACATTGTCAATAGAATGGAGGGTGACAATTTTTTCTTTAAAAGATTTTATTTATTTGACAGAGAGAAACACAGCCAGATAGGGAACACAAGCAGGGGGAGTGAGAGAGGGAGAAGCAGGCAGCCTGCTGAGCATGGAGCCCGATGTGGGACTCGATCCCAGGTCTCCGGGATCATGACCTGAGCCGAAGGCAGTCGCTTAACCAACTGAGCCACCCAGGCGCCCCGACAATTTTGAGTCCCTGTGTTTTCAACTGCCTTTTTCTTGCTAACTCGCTGAGAAGGGGGTTGTTTTTCCCCTCTGTGCTCTGCCCTGCATCTTTATGACCACAGCAGAAGCAAAATTTGGGTGCCCTTCCCACGGCCCAGGTGTATTTGTTTCCTAAGGTGTCTGTAACAGGTTACCACAAATGGAGGGCTTAAAGCAGTAGAAATGTAACCTCTCTCAGTTCTGTAGGCTAGAAGTCCTAAATGAACGTGCCGGAGGGCCACACATCTTCCCTCTGAAGGCTCTGGGGGAGACTCCTTCCTTGACCCTTCCTGCTTCAGCTGGTTGTGGGTGATCTTTGGCGATCCCTGGCTTCTGGCAGCATCTTCTAATCTCTGCCTCCATCAGCACATGGCTTTCTTCTCTCCGTGTGGGTCTGTGTCCAGATTTTCCCCCAATGAAGTACAGCGGTCATTGGATTAGCTCGTTCTCTGGTCCAATATTACTTCCCCTAAACTTGATTATATAGGCAATAACCTGGGGCACCTGGGTGGCTCCATTGGTTAAGCGTTCGACTATTGATTTTGGCTCAGATCAGGATCTCAGGGTCATGAGATGGAGCCCAACATAGGAGTGGGGAATCAGCTTGTGATTCTCTCTCCCTCTCTCTGCCCCTCCCCCTGCACCTGTGTCCTCTCACGCTCTTAAAGCAAATAAATGGATCTTTAAAAGAATATGCAAAGCCCTTATTTACAGATGTTCCAGGTTGATATAATTTTGGGGGGCTACTGCTCAAAACACCAAGGCTTCAGACACATACTCCGTCCCTAGTCCCTTCTGGAAACCAGGACTTCTCATGTGAGAACAACCCATAGCCCTCAAGACCTTATGTAGGAACAGAAAAGGCTAAGCTCTACTTGTGATATTATCCATATCAACTTATTAGATAAAATATCACAAGCTATAAATCTTCCATGGGGCCCTATTCCCCATGAGGGAGTGATATCAAATAGGAAGAGAATTGGGGAAAAGGCAATGGAGGGACACTCATAATAGGTATCGAGTGTTCACCCATATGATGACGCAAACCCTCCCATGTGATTTATCTCATCTCGTCTCGTCTCGTCTTGTCTCGTCCCGTCTTATCTCATCTCATCTCAGAAGAGTACTTGGTGTCCTCTCAGTTTCACAGATAAGGAAATGGATGTCTAAGTTATATGACTTCTCCAAGGTCCTACAGCTATTACATGGCACAGGAGAATTTTATGTTCCATTTTTCTCCAGTGCAAATGTCCAAGTTCCTTCCAGTTTGCTTAAGAATTTAGGATATATATTTTTTCTTCTTTTAATTGCCCACTGAATTTCTATTATCTTGTCTTATATGAGGTAAAAATGGTGGAATAATTCCTGAAAAGACAATGTGGTAAAAATGACATTTTCTTCCACCCTTTAAAGTGGTATTTGAGGGGCACCTCAGTGGCTCAGTTGGTTAAGCGACTGCCTTCGGCTCAGGTCATGATCCTGGAGACCCAGGATTGAGCCCCACATCGGGCTCCCTGCTCGGCGGGAAGCCTGCTTCTTCCTCTCTCAGTCCCTCTGCTTATGTTCCCTCTCTGGCTGTGTTTCTCTCTGTCAAATTTAAAAAAAAAAAAAAAGTGGTATTTGATACTCACACGTGTCCTTTCAAACATCCTCTTTCTTTTTTTTTTTTATCCTCTTTCTTTTGCTGTCTTTGATATAAGCGCTTTGTGACTACTACCTAATAGTCAGACAAGATGTGCATTTTAAAGGACAGAGACAAGCTAGAATGGATTTGGATGTAAGAAGTGAGGACTGGGGCGCCTGGGTGGCTCAGTCGTTAAGTGTCTGCCTTCGGCTCAGCTCATGATCCTGGAGTCCTGGGATCGAGCCCCGCATCAAGCTCCCTGCTTGGTGGGAAGCCTGCTTCTCCCTCTTGCACTCCCCCTGCTTATGTTCCCTCTCTAACTGTGTTTCTCTCTGTCAAATAAATAAATAAAATCGAAAAAAAAAAAAAAAAAGTGAAGTAGTGGTGGACGTACCTGGGTGGCTCAGTCAGTTAAGCGTCTTTTAAGCATCTGCTCAGGTCATGATCCCGGGGTCCTGGGATTGAGCCCCACAGTGGGCTCCCTGCTCCTCCTCTCCCTCTGCCACTCCCCCTGCGTGTGCTCTTTCTCTCTTGCTCATGCTCTTGAATAAATAAATCTTAAAAAAAAAAATTAAAAAAAAACTTAAAAAAAAAAAATAAGTGAGGTGCTGGTGACTGTGTTCCCAGTGAAACAATATTGTAGTCAGAAAAGTGCCAGCATTTGAAGTTCATTATTAGGGATGTTTTTTCTATATTCAGAAAAAGAGTGTGAAGGGGAAATGGACCAGTATTCTACAGCTAAAAAAACGCATTCCTTCAATCAAGACTGAGATATATATTATTTCCATTTTGCAAATAACAATATGAATGACTGCCCTTCTATAAGGCCAACATATAAACCAGCGATTCAGGCAGAAGCCAGTGCTGTTTTGTTCTCTGTCTACAAAGGAGCATCTTGATTTAGACTTGAAATATATTCCAATGAACTAGTCTGTGTATTTATTGAATAATAAATGACATGGTATCATTAAGGCTTACTCAGTTTTTTTTTTTTTTAACTTAGACAGGTTTCTTTCTGCTCAATAGTTTTGATAACAAGTTTCAGTCCTGCAGATTAATGTACTATCTCTTCTTGCTTGACAACATATTCAGTATTTTATCTCCTCTAACAAATTGTTTAGAACAGCAAATGCAAAACTGAAAAGATAATGCCTGTGGATTAACCCTGTTGTTCATTCTTGTAGTATTAAAAAAAAAAAGAATTTAATGGTTTTGCCATAATGATTTCCTTCTAAAATTGATTTGGTGTGAATTTGGGTATTTTTCCTCTGGTCATTTATTCGGTCCTCATATGTGGAAACTAGCTGTAAAGCAAAACAAAATTGTCCCAGCTCGGTCCTCAAACAACATCTGGGGCTAAGACTGTGCTCCATGTAACTAATTCTGCCTTGCATAGTTCTTAAATCGCATGGCTCTGTTATTCCTTAGATAAAAATGAACTGTTTTGCATAATATTAGGAGTGCACAAAATAGGAACCTTAAAAAGAACTGAATTTTACTGCTTGAAAGAAATCATTGTATTTGTGTGGACTTAACAGACATATTTAAATGTACATGGGGATGCATTGTTTTTCCTGTTGCATTCTAAAATGGGTGCATGAACTTTAGCAGACTTTGAAGAGAAAGGGGGTGGTGTTCCATGGCTGCCACTGCTCTTGGAGGTCATGGTGGGCAGTCACTGCTCACAGAAGCCCCTTCTGTGATACTCAGTCCAACTTGGCACTCACGCCAGAGATTCTGATAGAAGATGAGGACTTGGGTCATCTTATGTTCAGCTCATTGAGGCAAGGGTGCATCTTCCTTAACTGGCCCACTACCTAATTTATGTCAGATTCTGTAACCGTGGCGAATTTGAGTTATGATAAATCATTCTGAGAACGTCTAGTGAAAGAGGTAGAAGATGAATTCATGACATGTATTCTAATAAAATATTTTAAAATTAAAAAAATATTTTAAAATTCTGCACATTTCTTGGTGCTCTTATTCCTGATTTAACAAAATTTTGCTGTTATCTTTTGGGCTTTGTACAACATTTCATTTAACCAAAGGGTTCAGTGGCCAAAAGATCAAACAGCTATATCTGCTCTTCTGAAATTAAAAAGTATTTACCACCTTTTTAAAGAAAAGGACCACTGTGTGTTTAATCTATATTTTACTCTTTAAGGCTAATTTCTTTACCATGTAGTTAACATACCTCTTTGAGAATTTTACATTAAGTTTGAGACTTCTTAGTAAAATTTACAAAGGTATAGGTATACAACTTTTCAGAGACAATTTAAAATATTTGAAATTGACTGTAAGGCCTTGAACCCCAAGTTAAGAACTCTTATCTAAATTTTATGTCATTATTATTATTATGAATTCTACCTCCGGAAAACTGAGACAAAATCCCATCACTTGACTTTATATTCTTTATCAAAATGAATTCAATAGTGATACAATTTTAAGGCTAAAAATAAAACTTTAGAAATAGTTAAGAAAATATTAGAAAATGAAATGCAGAAATCACAAACAGAGTCAAAGATTGAATAAAGAATGAAAAATCTAAAAAATTATTTTCCTTTAAATTTATTTTATTTCAGATTCCTAGGGCAACCCTCTCCGGTCCCTCCCTCCTCCAGAGTTTTGTACTATCACTTCATATACCTTCCTTTGCTGTCCACCAAAAGAAAAAAAACCAACCAACCAATCAAACAAATTTAGAATTTCTAAATGGCAAAATCATTGTGGAATATACTGTCTATGACAGATAGGAAAAAAAATAACTTGCTACATAACTATGCTAGTTAGAGAGTTCATCTTTTTCCAATATAAGGAACGATCTACAAGAAAATGACTGTTATGATGGTAGAAAAATGGGGAAAGACCATGAATGTGCAAATCATAAAATAAGAAATGAGTGTTCAATAAAATGTTCATTTGCCCTGGTAATTAAAGCATAATGTAACAATTTGTTCTCCAGATCAGCAGACTTGACCAAAAAGCCCTGGGACCCAGCATGGCATTCTGATAGGCCACCTGAACTTGTAAATCAGACAACTTTCCTAGTGTGAAATTTTTCAGTATGTTTCAAAAGCCCTGAATGGTACATGGCTTGAGGCAGTAATCTCATCTCAAAGAATTTATTTAAGAAAGTAGATAAGAAAACAGATTTCTGTAGCACTCTCTTATAATAGTGAAAAATTGGAGACAATTTAAATATTCAGTGAAGCAGACGGAAGAGGTAATTACAAAAAGTCAGCCAATTAGATATGATTGAGTCATTGCAAAAGACAGTGCTTCAAATGATTACTAATATAGAAAGGGGTCAGGAAAAGATACTAGTCGTAGACTGCATGTTACAAAGTAACTGTAGATGTTTGTGTGTAGTTGTAAACAATGTCAGATATATTCATATATATATATATATATATATCAATACTGGTTTTCTTTAAATGGTGTTATTTTAAGTATCTTAATTCTACTCTTTTGAAAATTACATTGCTGATTTGTATTTTCTGTTTTCTGTTGTCCTGTGCTAACGAGACTATTTTTTTAAAGTTTAATTTTAAATTTAATTTGAATTCTGAAAAATAATGCTAAAGGCAGGGATGTATGAAAAATGTAGTTATTTCCAAGATGATAAGAAGTTGAGGTCCTTTTTATATTGTAAAGCTTTTAATTACACATATATGTGATTTCATATATATCCATATATAATAGTGAATTTATAATCATAGTGATTTTATGAGTATATCCGTAGGGATATTTGACTAGAATCCAGCTCATACATGTTTAAGAAAAGAACAAGTTCTTGTTTTGTTTTTAGGAAGAGACATCTTGTCTCCCATTATACAAGAGGAGGAATGTGACTTTCTTAGGAAACAAATGAAACTAGTCAGCTCTCCACTCCTTTTTGGGCACTTGCCGTGTTCTCTCTCTGTTTCTTTCTTATTCTTGCTCTGTCTCTCTCTGTGTCTCCCCTCATCTTTCTTTCCATTTCTCTGCCTGTCTGGTCTACAGCAGGGAGATTCGCACAATCAGTCCTCTCAGGCTCTGCAATCTTAGAGCTGCAGCCATTAGAGAAAGATCAGGTAATCCCCGGGCTCCCAGGTCCACAATCCTGGGTCAGGCTGTGTCTGTGGCCGGGTACCCCTGGGCAGCGAGCTGGCTTTGGGGAAGGGATGCAGCATGGTCCAGGAAGAACATGTCAGGTCCTTCCCACTCCCTGTGAACCACAGCACACAAACAAGTAGTGCCTTGATTACTGGGAAGGACTCAACCAAATTAAAAATGTGTATCTACCATGTCGAGCAGTCTTTTTGTTATTTTTTTATTTATTGCAGACCAGCTGACACACTAAATCTGAATCTTCACTGGGACTTCAAGATCCCCATATATTCCAGTTATGTTTTATTATTTCATGTGATATGTTTTTTTTTAAGATTTTATTTATTTATTTGACAGAGAGAGAGATCACAAGCAGGCAGAGAGGCAGGCAGAGAGAGAGGAGGAAGCAGGCTCCGTGCTGAGCAGAGAGCCTGATGTGGGCCTCAATCCCAGGACCCTGAGATCATGACCTGAGCTGAAGGCAGAGGCTTTAACCCACTGAGCCACCCAGGCACCCTATTTCATGTAGTAGTAACTCAGCACTGAGTATTTGGATTAAGATTAGAGTAATAGCTTGCACTCACATTCTACAAATACTAGTTCTATGCTTTGAAGAATATGGAGATGGGGATTCAGGAAGCCTCTGCCTCACTAAGTCTCGATGCTGCTGTGAGGAGCTGCAGATCACCAGGCAGCTCTGTTTCTTCCTGCCTAACACCGGGCTGTGGCTTCTCCTCTCCAAAGACTGCCAACTCTGAAAGGGCAGGGTGTTCTCAACAATTTAACTTGTGATGGTAGTTACTTGAACAGGTTGATTACGTTCTTTGAAGTTTTTAGCTATTTAGAGTTTCTTAATTCCCCCCCCCCGAGTTCTAGCAGAATAGAGTCCTAAAAATATACAGAAAGTTATTAAACCTGGAATTAGACTGCCAACCTATTTTCGAATTGAATGTTTAATTTTATAATTGGGAAATGATACATCTGCCTGGAGAAAAATCAGTGGGGTTGGAAAACAAATTATGTGTCGGCGGTGTTGGTACAGAGAAATTATACATATTTATGAATGGCCAAATCATCTTATTACTGGAATTTGAAAATATAATTATCAATCACTTATGAGGTAATGATTGCAACTGAATGCCTTATCCGAGGGCATGTATTTTACTTGTGTGTGAATTGACACATAGATACTATTCATGTGTAGCATCTCTAGGTACCATCTCATTTAATATTGAAATTTTTATTAATAGAATTCAGATTCTAGAGAATTACTTACCTACTTCAGTGCTACAGCAAATAGATTATGTGAAATGATTAGTAAAATAAATTTTCACTTTAAGTTTTAGAGGATTGCTATGCTTCACAATATTTTAGTATTCATGTGTAATGTAATATAATTGAAGTACATTGTGTGATTTGTTCAGAGACCACATTAAACCGAGCTCCTTTAAGGATTTAGTTTTGTAGTCATAAATATGAAAGAACTGTCTTCTCTTGATATGTTGTTATTATAGTTCATTATAAACGTAAGTGTGTTATCCATGCCGTTTAATTTTCATACTATTGGGATCTGTTGACGTCAGCCTTCAGAGAGATACTCTGTGGGCCCCACCAGTGCCCTCCACAAAGTCGCTGTGGAGAAAACCTCATTGCAGTTTCTGTTACTGCATTTGAAGGTGGGTGGTTCCTTCAGTGTCCAGTCTGGATCCCTGAAGGAACTCCAGAATTTATAAATCTGATTTTCTGGTGTGCTGCCCAGATTTCTACATTTTTACCAAGGTCCCCTGTGACTCTGCTGCATATGGGCCTTTGAGAGCCACTGACTTTATTTAGAGGGGAAATGCATCCATTATGTAATGTATGAAAGTGAAAGTGCAGAAAATGCTTTTTCTTCCCCTTTAAGAGAAATTGACTTTATTATGGTAGCTGAGTGAGCACTTTCCTGCAGAAACATAAATGTGGGCAAAATAACTCCCTGCAACCTTTTATCACTGAATTCTCTGAATGTTGGAAAGACAGAGAAAGGACCTAGGCAGGATCCCAAAGATGAGGGAATGAGGACCTTTAGGAATAGTCTTGGGAGCATCTCCCATTGGTTCTATGAACTTTGGAAATTCTTAGGATCCCAGATCCCCGGCTCTTTAGTAACATTCTGGTTGAGAAGGGGGGTTCTGGGTGGCATCACTGCCCATGATTTACTATAATACATGCATAATATGATACTGTTGTTGTTAGAAAGGCAATAGATTAATTAAGAGGCCATAGAAAACCTAGTTCATTGAGTTTTATAGAGCTTTGTACAAGAGCTTTTTCATGCTTCATACTGTAATTAGAAAAAAAATCAGTATGACAAATCATGTCCATCTCCATTTGGCGTTATTAGTACAAGTGAAGGAATCTAATTTCAACCTAGAATTTTTGTATTTTAGTTAAGAATTTAGTGAGACTTTATTGGAATATTCCAAATGACCAATAAACTATGGGTTATTACATAATATCTGTATCTGTTTTGTATTTTCCTCTTTTCTTAATTAGACAAATATTATCCAAAGAATGTACAAGGAAGTAGGTAAGGGTACAACAACAAAGACTTTGTCAACAGAACACACAATGTGGTTTATCAGACATCTGCCAAGTAAGCTTGCTTCAGTCTGCCTTCGGCACTCCTACCAAAGTGATCATCAGTGCCCGGGCACTGGGAAACTAGTGCAGACTCAGGGAGAATTGTACTTTATGGCAGGCTGCCTTGATTTGCATCCTCTAGGAATCCATTTTCAGGATTACATAAAGAGAGGCTAAAAACGTCTTGGAGGTTTACCAAAAGACAGTAAGATAAAAACGGGCATTCGTCTGACTCACTGCAGTGGGGATATAATTCTTCTTTGTGGCTTACTTCTAAATCATCTCTTGAGTGTAGCATCTACTCAGTAGTCTTTTGTCTTAGAGGCAGCACAAGCTCAGGCACAGGCTCTGCATTTTTGGAAGGGGAGTTGGAGAAATTTGTTGGGTGTAATGAGCAGAGAGAGACACAGACACAACACACTCTCACACCTGCCGTCTTACGGCGTCTTAGGAATTAGTAGACATTGTGTAGCCAGTGGTCTTCCTGCCATCAAAGTAAGTTTGAAATAGTGGTGGTATTGGAGCTGCCATATACAGCTGCACAGGATGTACACTGTGCAACTGTATGGGATGCTAGTCATCTACATCTGTGCTTCTCAGATATGCTTTCTGGTCGTGTTGCAGTGCTGATTTCATTCGGTTTCACGTGATAGCCGGTCTTAGCAGGAGTACTGACTACATGACTAGTGAGCACCCCAGTACCAATGTAGGTGATAATTGCCAGCGTTGCATGGCGGGGCAGCCCTATGGCTGAGCTAGGCTTGCAGTGAGACACCACACTCCTGGCCACAAGTGCATGCTACAGAGATTGCTCAGTTTCTTGGTCTTCTCACCATTGGTGCATACTACTGTGGACATTTCTGGCTAAGAAATGTTGCCCTAAAATACAGGCTAGGTTTGAGATTTTATGTTACTGCATTTGAAAAAACAAGGAGAGGAGAAATAGAATTTATAGCATATCAGTACATGGGTGACAGGACTAAATAGCTTTCTTCCATGATTTGTACGGGGCTCCCAACAGCATCCTGGTCTGAACTGAGGGTCAATTAAATGACCCCCAGGCTTCCCTGAACATCACGGAACTCTGGGCCACTACTACTATTATCTTTGTAACTTGCATTTTTCTCCCTATATGTTTTCCAGTCTTTCTCCCTATGGGATGTGCATTCCTTAGCCGGCCAGTGACATATTGAATATGGAAGTACCTGTAAATAATTTATTAGTTATTCAAAGTAAATGTAATAGAAAAATAAAAATCATGTATAAGTTGAGTTCTCATGATAGGAGTGAAATAGTTAAAATGCTGGGGGATTTCTCAAAATTAAATCCTCCCGTGCTGGCTTCATGGTATGTCTCTTTGAAAATCCAAGCCTTTGTGTCTGTCTTCTGTGATGCCTCTAGTTATTAAGAAATTATGTAAAATCCACCATGTATAATAGATCTATTCTGATATACTGAATAGATAACACTTTACTATTTAATTGTTTTTAATTGAAATATTTTAATAACTGTTAATAAATTATTTTAGTACGTAATTTTGACTCATTTTGAAAAAAAGTGTCCATCAAAATGGGCCTCTTGGTGTCTGGCAATCTCCCATCTTTCGCCTTCTCTCCATCTCATTCAAAGCCGTTGTACACACAGATGACTGCATCAGTTTTATAACTGGGCTCTACTGCAATCTTAGGCCTTTTGTCAATATAATCTTCAGGCTGCCTTCAGCATACAGTTTTCAAAATATCAGAATCTGACCTCGAAGTTCAGTACCCCATGACTAAGATCCTCTAATTCATCACCTGTTTCTTTAAGTATCTACAGAGTGCAAGCTCAAAATTTTGGACCCCAGGCTCTTGGTGGTCTGGACCGTACTTTCTTTCCAGTCATGTCTTCTAAGATTCTTTTCTTTGGTCCTCGCTCCACTCTTCTGAGAGCTAAGAAACTTGCTGTACATATGGCTGCCCCACACCAGCATGCGTGCTCCCCATGACGGGTGCTCCTTCCTCTCCCCTTCCCTCAGCCTGGCTTCTGCCTGTCCTGAAGGCTCAGGGTCATGTTCCCCAGGCATGCTCTTGACCTTGCCATCCTGCCCAGCCCTGTCAGAGCATTAGTCTCACTGTAGCCACTGTCTCTATTCAGCCGCCACTACGTAGGACCATAGAGCTCCCAAGATCTTGTGACTTTGTTTCTCCGCCTGCTGTTTCCTGTGCTCCATGCATAGAACAGGGCTTTATGAACACCGGCTGCATGAGGAAATTGAAGGGAGGAAAGAAGGAAGGAAGGAAAGCAGGAAGGGAGGGAGGAAGGATAGGGCCTACCTGAAGAGAGATTTGATGATTCCAACAGGATGGATCTTAAAATAATCACAGTGACCAAAAGAATCTTGACAATCTTATAGTCTTGGTTTCTGCCAGTTGGATGATATTCCTTGGTTTTTATCAGGACATATTGTCCCTTAGTATGAACATGACTTTTATTGGCGTGCATCGGACCTGCGATGTTGGCTACTATATTGTAAGCACTTTGTGTACAAACTGCTTTTCTCGTTGACTTTCTGACCTTCAGTGCCTAGTGCCGTACCTGGCCCTCAGAAAATAAATTCGCCATGGCACAGTCAACCAATACTATTGCTACAACCAGGTTAAGTAGCTGACTGAATGAAATCTATCAGTTAGGATCATTGATTGCAAGTCAAAGAACCATTGATTTACTTGAAGGGGGAAGAGGCATTTGTTGGAACTATATGAGATGCTCCTAAAAGAAAAGGAAACATCCAAAAGCCAGGGTTTAAGAGGGCCAGGATCCAGGGGAACTCCAGGGACTAGCACACAGTGACTTGGGAGTGACCCAGTGACAGCATAAAATTCGACTGTTTTCTATCCTTGTTTCTACCGAAGAGGAGCCCATTAGATTAGAGACATTCCCACAGCTGGCCAGAAAAGCATGTGGTATGTTAATTTCCTATGGCTGCGGTAATAAATTACTGTGAATTTCATGGTTGAAAGCAACAAAAATTTAATATTCATTAATTCTGGGAGGTCAGAAGTCTACAACGGAGGTGTTGATAGAGCTCTGTTGCTTCTGGAGGCTCCTAGAGGAGAGTACATTTCCTTGCCTTTTCTGCTTCTAGAAGCTACCTGTATTCCATGCTTTGTGGCCCCTTGCATCCTCAAAGCCAGCAATCACACCATTCCATCTTTTTCTGTTGTCATATCTCTTCTTTACTCGCACTTTCTTGCCTCCCTCTTCCATTAATAAGGATCCTTGTGATTATACTGGGCTCACCAAGATAAAGCAGGATAATCTGCCCAATCAAGGACAGCTAACTGACAACCTGACATCCATCTGCATGGATCCCCTTTGCCATGTAATGTAACATACTCACAAGTTCGGGAGAATTGGAATGTGGACCACTTTGGGGACCGTTATTTCACCTGACCATGGATGGGAACCCTTGATTGTGAATCCAGGAAATTTCACACCACCGACGATGGATAATCAAAGTTCAGTAAACAAAAGCTGAGAGAAGGGCTAAGGAGAACCAAGACAACAGATTTTCATTGCACATGTTGAAGATCATTGTGTTTATTTATTTGTAGCAGCAAAGGTACATTCTAAAAGAGGTTTCTTCTTGCAGTGATGATGTTTGAAGTTAGGTGAGTAAATCTGCCATCATGAAATGTTTCAAATAGCATTCAAGTAAGTCATTGCCCCCTATTTATTACTCACTTTGGAAGCTTTTGTAATGGCAATTGGTCAAGTTTGGCAGAAAATTAAAGCTAAGTCAGCATTTCTTTTGTTTCTTCTACAAAAAAGTTGCCTTAGTTCTTTGACTCATAGATCGTTGGGACATTAATAAGCCAAATAATTTATACAGAACAGCCACCTCCAACAATGAAATGGCATAAAGGATTTTTTAATCAGTTTACTTGTTTTCATGGGATTGCCTTGGTTTGGGCAATTGGGCAGAACCTAATAGCTCTAGAAAGTGTGTTTCTCTCATTTCTGTTGCCTTTTATGAGCCTTTACTAACAGCCAGTAGAAAGAGCTTCTGTACCCTAGGTTAAGATCAGTTGTCCAGGCATGATTCAGTCGATGAATTCTCTTCCTTTTACAAATCCAAATGTGTAATTTCAGATTCATAGATAAGCGGGAGAGAACATGACACAGATGACACAGGGCAATGTCTGGAGTTGACTGGCCTGACAGATGTACTTCCTCTGTGGACTTGGTCCTGATCATTCTAGGACCACTGACCTCATAATTTCTGATGACCTACATTAAACTCACAAGGTCATTGCAAAGTACAGGAATAAAAGCAAGCAAAAGAGAAATATATTTGAACACTGTCATTTATGTTAAAGCAAGCTGTCATTTGGAAACAGTAATGCACCTTTATTTCGTCTTCCATTTACTTTTTTGAAATAATTCTTTTTTGGATCATTTCATGTCTTGGATAAGCAAGTGTTTCATGTTGCACTTATGAGGTTTGCATCGTGTTGGGTACTTCCTTTTGGTTCATTGTGCAAGAGTGGAAGATCAGGAGCTTGCTCTGGAGTTACAGTATATATCTAATAGCCCAAACTTATGGTTTCATTCTCTGCTCTATTAAAGTTTCAGGGTCTGACCTTGAAAATGTTACTTCATTCCTATATGCCTCATTACTCTCCCATTTATAAAATGTGTCTGCAAAGAGTCCTTGCTCTCCCTTGGGCTCCTTCCTTAAGGGCTGCTCCTATGCCTCCGTACTTTTTGCCACATGCCAAGAACGTGTAGAATAGATGTCCTTATTCCAGATGAGTCTAGAATTGTGGAAGTGAAACTGAGATTTCACTGAGCTATCCCAATAAAGACATCTATATCTTTTTACATTTTTAAACGAGTAATTTATCTTCTACCTAACAACAACAAGAAAAACAACAAAACATTAAAGATATTAGAAGTCATATATGCATGTGGATAACAGTGTTTTTCCTGTTCTGAGTTGATCGGTACCACTTAACTCTCTCTGTGAGTCAGTTTCTCGATTTTTCAGTTCCCACATTTTTTAATGTTGGTGGAGTCCAGTTTCCCAAATTTGCCCATGATGTCAAGTCATGTGGTCAATTTAAAATTTAAATTGGAGGATTTCTTGGTGACCAGTGTCAGCTACAGGTTTTTTTTTGGGGGGGGGGGAAGCATATAAAACTGTATCTGTTGGAGACCTTGGTTTTAGACCCTGTGAATGTTGAAATGGCAACTTGATGAGGTAAAGCAGCTTCTTCGGATGGAGCTCATCCGCCATTCTGAGGTTGTTTGTTCCTAAATCATTATATCATGACTCTCATAACTTGACTTTATGTATCTTTGTGGTCTAGTACAAATTCAAATATATAAAATTAAGATTCCATACTTTATTTTCAGTTTTCTCTAGTTACCTATCCAATGATTAAAGCATGACTCAGTATTGTATACACTTAAGAATAAAATATATAAATTAAAATTTTAAAAAATTTTATTTGTTTATTTGTCAGAAGGAGAGAGAGCAAGCACAAGCAAGGGGGGCATTAGGCAGCAGGAGAGGGAGAAGCCGACTCCCCACTGAGCAGGGAGCCCGATGTGGAGCTCAGTCCCAGGATGCTGAGATTATGATCTGAGCCAAAGGCAGACACTTCACTGACTGAACCGCATAGACGTCCCTATAAATTCATTTTTAATTAATATTCTTCACCCTCTTTTGTTTAATTCGGTCAATATATCAATAGAACTTTAATCCTGTGTTCAAAGTTCAGAGAGTTTTTTTTTTTTAATAGTTAATTGAGAGACATTTTGCTCAATTTTCCAAATTATATGTGTGGTACACAGAAATTAGATAATGATTTTCCAATAAGATGATGTGTAGATTTGTTATTCTAAATTGAAATTCAGTCACTTGTATAATTTAAATTTAGCATCATGCTTAGAGTACTTAAACTATTTCATAAAAGTGGTCCATCAATCTGCATTGCTTGGTGCGGATGTCATGAACAGACATAATGTCACGAGGAAACCCATGTGAAACAAAAGGTTCTTTCAAAACCTGGCATCGTTTTCTTTGGTGGAATTCCTGACATCAGCAAGTCTCAGTAGCCTCTTGTTTCTTAATTAAGTTAATAAATGACTAATTGATCCAGTAAGTAAATGATTCCAGCCAAAGCAAATGCTCTTACAATGTAAAGACCAACTAAATAATCACGTAACAGAGAGGATAGGCTAAGAATGATCAATTTAGTTACTAGTCTTTCACTCATTCATTCATTTGTTCATTCACTCATTCAACAAAAAAAGTACTGAGACACTGATTGTTATAAACTCTTTAATCAACAGATTGAGAATAGTCAGTAAAGAGAAGTCATTTAAAATAGGGAATCATTTTTTAAAAAAAAGGATTTAAAGGTGTATTAATTTGCTTTCAGTTTAATTCTACCATTGTTCACTAGCCTTATAGAACCTGGATCATTGATTTAAATACGGATCTGCTCGTCACAGTGCCAAGAAAACATTTTTTTTATTGTCCTTCCTAACCCTAGTCTCTCCTCCTTGCACTCTCCATGATTTCCTCTTTCATTTCTAATCTCTAAGACATCTGTGAAGTATTTTGAAGAAAGAAATCTTCTATGCATTTATAATTTTTCGCTAGCCCTTTATAATCATCTCATCTACAATTAATTCCATAGTACCTTGGGGAGCCTGGGTGACTTAGTCGGTTAAGCATCTGCCTTCAGCTCAGGTCATGATCCTGTGGTCCTGGGGTGAGTCTTGCATCAGCTCTCTGCTCAGCAGGGAGTCTGCTTGTCCTTTTCCCTCTGCCTCTCCCTCCTGCTTGTGCTCTCTCTCTTTCTCTCCTCGTAAATAAATAAAATCTTCAAATAAATGGGTTACCATAAAGGAGTTTCACCAAAGTGTTCAAGAAACAAAAATTTATTCTTGATGCAGTTATATTTTCTTGGTTTGCATGTGTTTAATTAAGTAATATAATTACAAGTTAAACTTCGAAAAGAGTGGATTTGGAGCCAAATCCTTCTGGTGAGGGCAGCAAGGCCCCAGTCACAAGGAGGGCCAGGTGGGGTGGACAGGTGACCACAGGTGCAGTGGGAGCCAGTCAGGTAGGATTACAAAATGGAGCCACTTGAAATAGCTTCTGAATGCATGCTGGTCACTGTGATAGGCACTGGGACACCAACATAAGCATTCTGACTTACAGACTTGACCCCTTGACAACAAATCCCACATTTTATTTATTCTGTGTTTTTATTTTTTGTTTGAGGTGTGATTAACATGCAGCGTTATATTGGTTTCGGGTACACAACATAATGGTTCAACCATTCTGTCCATTACCCTGTGCTTACCCCCAAACGAGTAGTCCTGTCTATTACTAACCAAGGCTATTACAGTCTTCTTGATTGTTTTCTCTGTGCTGTACCTTTCTTCTCTGTGACTTATTTATGGTGCAACTGGAACTTTCTACCTCTCTCTCTCTTTTTTTTTTTTTTTTTAGATTTTATTTATTTATTTATTTGACAGAGAGAAACACAGCTAGAGAGGGAACACAAGCAGCGGGAATAAGAGAGGGAGGGAGAAGCAGGCTTCCTGCCAAGCAGGCAGCCCGATGTGGGGCTCGATCCCGGGACTCTGGGATCATGACCTGGGCCGAAGGCAGTCGCCTAACCAACTGAGCCACCCAGGCGCCCCAAGTTTGTATCTCTTAATCCCCTTTATCTGTTTCACCCGTCTCCCCACTTGTCTCCTCTCTGGCAATCACCAGTTTGTTCTCTGTATTTTAAGAGTCTGGTTTTTTGGTCTCTTTTTCCTTTTTCCTCTGTTTATTTGTTTTGTTTATTAAATTTTACACGTGAGTGAAATCATATGGCATTTATATAAACCTGACTTATTTCACTTGGCATTATACCCTCTAGATCCATTCCTGTTGTTGCAAATGGCAAGATCTCACTCTTTTTTTATGGCTGAATAATATGCCATTGTGTATATTTACCATATAAAGATTGATACTTTATTTTTTTATTTTTATTTTTTAATGATTTTATTTATTATTTGACAGAGAGAGACACAGTGAAAGAGGGAACACAAGCAGGGGGAATGAGAGAGGGAGAAGCAGGCTTCCCACTGACCAGGGAGCCTGATGTGGGCCTCGATCCCAGGACCCTGGGATCATGACCCAAGCTGAAGGCAGATGCTTAATGACTGAGCCACCCAGGTACCCCAAGATTGATACTTTAGATCTAACTTCTATATTCATTATTTTCCACATGGCTCATCTTCCTCTTCCTATTTATCTTTTGCATCTGATACTCAGTGCCTAGTACTGAGCCTAGCCCATGCTTTGGTCAGTGAATTCTTTTTAAATTAATGAATTAGTTTCTAAAATGGTATCAGTATTACAAGATGTTCTATAGGTTAAAGCACATAGTGATTGAGAACTGGAGACCATGTGGCTTTAAACAATAGTTCTTCCCTTGTTACTTAGGGGAAGTTCACCTCTCAGAACCTCAGTTTCATTATCTGCAAAATGGGGATAATAATAGAAGTGCAGCATGAAGTTCTTTTATTAGTTGTGTTAGTAATGGTGAAGATTTTAGAAGATTACATAGTAAGTACACAATGCATATTATTATATTGTCTTGTTAAAGAATATTTGTTAAATTGTAACTTAAATTTTTGAATATACCACCATAGCTAATACCTAATTTGTTACAATCGTGTACTAATAAGTAATATTCTTTTGTATACTGTGAAGACTGGTATGATACAGTTCTTCATTTTTTAATGTTTTTTTATCTAAGGAATAACTTGATTTTAGGAAAGGTAAATATAAGAGAATATTTAGGGTTTTTCTAACCAAAATTCATATACTTAAAAGTGTTTAGGTAATTGAGATTTTTATCAAATTTCATGTTGACTTATCCTTGAATATTATTTTCTTAAGACCTTTGAACTTTTGTTAAAAAAAAAAGATTGAATCCCAAGTGCTTTTTATTGTGCTTTTAATAATCCCTGCAGGTTGTTAAGGTTTTTGTTTATGTTTCCATTTTGTTTTCAAATATCTTATTTATTTATTTATTTATTGAGCATGGAGCCCGACCCTGAGGTCATGACCTGAGCTGAAACCATAACCGACTGGGCTGCCCAGGCTTCTCACTAAGCTTTTTGCATTAGATAGGTCTTTACACCTTTTTTTCCTTTTAAAATAATAATATCCTTCATTAATTGAAATTTCATCTTTTAGAGATCACGAAAATTCGTCAGTGAGATAGAGACATAACAAAATAGGTCATAATCCAGTTTATGTTGGACCTCTTCCTCCAGAAGGATCAATAATAACCAGATGTCAACACATGAAAAAGTGGAAGCTTCCTACCTAACCAGCAGAGATTTTATTTTTCTGTCTGGACACAAAGACCCAGTTTCTTTTTCAGGTGTTATGCTTATTTTTTTAATTGATTTATATATCTGAACTCCTATAATTGACTAATTTTATAACTAAATATTCAAATATATGACCTCTCATTGAGGAACGACTTGTGTCTTAGAGAGTCGTGCCTGCCGATTGTGGGAAATGTTGTAAATATTTAGAAAAAGGAGAAAGAAGGAAGTGGGGGGTGGGAAACCTGATATTGGAAAGAGAATTTTTCTCTAAGTTAGAATAATTTAATAATTAAATTGTGAAAGAAATTATGTTAAAAATAAAGTAAGAACATGATACAAATGGACTTGATGAATATTGTTTTTAGATCAAGAGTATATCATTACAAAGAGACCTATTTACTCATATCTGAGATTTCAAATATGATGATTGTTTAGAATAAGCGGAAACAGGGAAATTTCTTTTTTCTGGCAGCTTTGTTGAAAATTACCTTTGGAGATCAGGATAAACTTGATCTCCTAGAGATTTAATAATCACAACACAGGAGAAAGACGTTGGCATTACGATGACTTCGAAAGATGGCTCCCTCTCTTTAAGATCTCGAAAGTAACTAGTATCTCAGTGACAAAGCCTAAAATTTATGTAAAATGACCCCCCCCAAAATCTTTCCTGAAACTCATGAGTGTTGTTTTATTATCATATTTGCAATGTAAAAGAACTATTACATCCAAACACTTAGAATCCCAAGGTCTAATCAAAATAATAATATATGGGGGCACCTGGGTGGCTCAGTTGGTTAAACGATTGCCTTTGGCTCAGGTCATGATCCTGGAGTCCTGGGATCGAGCCCCACATCAGGCTCCCTGCTCTGCGGGAAGCCTGCTTCCTCTCTCTCACCCCCCCTGCTTGTGTTCCCTCTCTAGCTGTGTTTCTCTCTGTCAATAAATAAATAAAATCTTTTAAAAAATTATATATGTGACAAAATGTTGCATATTTGGGTGAAAATCCTTGACCACTGTTGACTTCTGTCTTCAGAGACTGGATTTACTATTTTTATTTTTTCCAAGTCTTGTTGTTGTCTACTTATAAAATAAATTTATTAATAGCTACTTTTTCTATTCGATGGACCAGAAGATTTTTATATACATTTGCAGTAAAGTGAATAAAATGCTGTAAGGGAAGCATAACGTTCACTTGACAAGTAATAGAGTGAAAGATGACTCTTGTCTCCTTGTGGTTGGAATCAGCTTCTTGTCTGATGGATTTTTTAAGATTTTATTTATTTATTTATTTATTTGTTTGTTTGTTTGTTTGTTTGGGATAGAGAACAAGCAAGAGACAGTGTGAGCAGGCGGGAGAGGCTAAGGGAGAGAGAGAAGCAGGCTCCCCACTGAGTAGAGAGCCAGGTGTGGGGCTCAGTCCCAGGACCCTGGGACCATGAGCTGAGCTGAAGGCTGATGCTTAAGCACCTGAGCCACGCAGATGCCACTTGTCTGATGGATTCTGTAGTTTAAAATGTCATTTGATAGAAGAACTGAATACGCATTTTCCCAAGAAGACAAACCAATGGCCAACAGGTACATGAAAAGGTATCAGCATCATTAGTTATCAGTGAAATGCAGAGAAATGCTCTTTTCTTTGAAGAGATATCATGCCCACGTTCATTGTGGCATAACTTACAGGAGCCAAGATTTGGAAACAACAAAAGTGTCCATCAGTGCACACTCGGATGAGTGGATAGAGAAAACGTGGTGTCTGTGTGTGTAAAATATATTTAGCCACGAGATTGAAGGGAATCCTGCCATTTGCGACAACATGGATAAACCTTGCAGACATTATGTTAAGTGAAATAGGTCTGACAGAGAAAGACAAATAAGATATACTACCACCTGTATGCGGAATCGAAAAATGCGTAACAGAAATTAGTCAAACAGAAAACAAATTGGGGGAAAAGCCAGAGCTGGGGATTGATAGTCACCTTATCATAATATCCAGTCATTCATCTATTTAAAATTATTTATTGGTCCCATGCCAACATATTTGAACTCCCAGTGTGTGTTTAATAAATATATTTTCCAAAAAATAAGAGACGTTCTTTACTACATAACCTTCACAAGTGTGATGCAACCTCTTTACATGTATGATTTAGGTTCACACTCTAAGCAAAGCTTTACTTTTTCCTCGAAGTGTGCATTGTGGTAAGCTAATTATATCACTTAAAACTTCAAAATTTCTTATGTGTGCATCAAAATATTACCATATCCTGATAACTATCAAAAATTAGTATGGCTCTCTTCAGTTTTTGTTTTATGTATTTTTTTCCTATAAAGCTAGTAGAGAAATTGATTTAAAAGATTTCTAAATCTTTGGTAGCAACTGAAGTTGTGTAGGAGTAGTTGAAACTCTTCTAGAATTAAATTTACAATACTGATGGACAGTTTCCCTGCTTCAATGGATTACACATGTTTTCTAAGGAGTGCAGATACTTAGAGTACAAGATTTTGTCCTTGACTGCCCATTGACAGTAATTCTGGGGGAAAAAAGGTATGGGTGAGGTCTATTATCTTGAAAAATTGTCAAGTGGCAGATACGTATTTGGAATCATATGAAGGGCAAATTGCCATACTTTGAATGGACACTTTCAAGTATGAGGAAGTGAGAACATGTTACAGGCCAGTGTGCGGCCAGTATTTGGGGACTTTCTGTTTAATAGATTGTGACAATCAGCATTCATTGTTCACGATAGTAAAATTGTTGTGGACAGGCTTTGAGCATGATTTTTTTTTTGGGGGGGGGTGCCAGATTTCTATTGTGTCACTCTGTGATTAAGTACAAGAACATAAAATGGAAACCCGCATTTTTGTTTCCAGTATTGTTAGGGAGAATGTCCGAGGAGGCGCCCTTTCTCACTTGCAGGCTTTGACACTGTTGTTGGGCACTTTGCAAAGACACAAAGTCAGAGATGGTGGCGAGGCTCTCTAAGCTGTAAGAAGGGGGGACGCCAGGGCCAGGCGCATTTGGCAGTGACAGCGTGTTCTGGGCAGTCACCCTGTGCGACCAGCCCTGAATTGGGAGCCATGCTAAGCGTGCTTCTTTGAAGTCTCCGCCAGAAGAATAGTTAGTCTACCGCTGAGCCTCTTTACTATTGAATGTTTTAGAACTTTCCCTTCTATTCAAGGGGAGCCAACATTTAAGGTATTGTGCTGTGCCTGCTTCAGTTTCTCGTCAGCTTACTGTTACTGTGAGGGATCTGTAATTATAGAATCTCGAACTTTCTTTCTCTGCCATAAGAAGAAATGTCCCTCCAGCTTAGCAAACCATGAAACTGGCTGGTGAGAACAGCCCTGTCGTCTCTGGAGAGCTAGGATGGTTATTGATTTCAGAAGTGGGTCACCATTTCTCAGTGACGATGAGCCCCGAAAGTTCATATTGTTTTTGCCATCATCATTAATTTCACCCAGATGTGTTCCAGCTGTAAAAAGTAGACAGAGGTGGGATGAGTAGAGAGGTGTATGAGCTGGCTACTTTAACATTATATGTTACCCATAGTCGTTAATTTGAATATTTCTATTTTCATCATCCCACACCTGCATTTCCTCTTTTCTGCAGTCTTTTGAAACAATTCAACAATATCAAGCCCTTCTTCCTCACTGTTACCTTTGTAACGTGAACCTACCTCAGGCAGTGACTTTATCATGATGAGCTCTAATGATCATAGGTCTTCCGGGATTTTAAAAATCTTTTAATGTTTTTGAAATTAGGATGCTTCTTAATGTGACTGTTGCCCCCCTTTTTCTTTAAGCCATTTGGGATGGATTTTCTGTCACTTGCAAATGAAAGCATTGTTAAGTCCCAGCAACAGAGCAATGACCCCCAAAGCCCTCCCTCTCCGCTTTTCCAGGCTCACCCCTGATGTTCCCTGAATGCCAGCCCCAGAGTGCTGCCTTTCCTACCCTTCTCACCTCCCTTTATAGATTAATTCTGATTTTTTTTCTCTCTGCCAGTAACGCTCTGCCTTTCCAAAGTAGACCAGTCGAGCCATTGTCTTCTCTCAGCTTTTTTTTTTTTTAAGGAGTTTATTTTATTTATTTGACAGCAAGAAACACAGAGAGAGAGGGAACATAAGCAGAGAGACAGAGAGGGAGAAGCAGGCTTCTCACTGAGCAGGGAGCCTGATGTGGGGCTCGATCCCGGGTCTCCAGGACCATGACCTGAGCCGAAGGCAGTTGCTTAACCAACTGAGCCACCCAGGCGCCCCTTCTCTCAGCTTTTGCCTTCACTCAGGTTTGGGCACCCTGATCGCGATTGAGGAATCTGTGAGATCCCACTGTTAGCACCTTCCCCATCAGGATCGGACCTCAGCTCTAGGGGGCCACCGTACAGACCCTTGTTTCACCTTCAGGTTATAAGCGTGGCTGGGGCAGGAGGGGCAGCTACTCACTGTCCTCTGTTGACTCTTTTTCCAAAAGCTCCAGCTTTTCAATACTTTTTAAAGATCAGTAGATTGTTGACATAATGTTATATATAATGTCCTAATGGCATCGATGAAGATGTCTGAGATCATGCTTTAGGGGACAGGACTGTGAGATACCAAGAGAAGACCCTTTCCTGTCTTACTGACCTCATTTTGTTAGAGGTCTGTTTATACTTCTGTCCCAAACCTGAGCACTTCTATTCTTTCTTGCTCTGCAGTCTCTATAGAACCTTCCTCTTTATTTCTAGACACCATTTATGTCACGCAGAATAATATTCAGGTGGGCCTTAAGTCTGTGGCGATGTTCAGGTTGGTCCCATCCTCCTCGATGACTGATGGCTCACACTACAGCATGAACTGGATTTCCTGACTCGCCGAGTTATGTTTAACTCTCTACTCTTCCCACTTCCTTGAACACACAGGTAGAACAATCATCCCCTTATTCAACATGGGACTCTGACACTCGGATGCCACATCTCTCAGCCAGTCATCCTATCTTCCTCCATAGCCCCAAGTGACCTTGTGTCTGATTCTATGAATAACATCTCATCCCTAACTGGGAAACTATAAGATACAATTGGACACGTGTCTCCCTCCCCGGCTTTGCTGTGCAGTTGCATATTCTGAATATGGCTTAAAACTTCTTCCTTGCATGGTGCTTTCCACAAATATTGCCAGATTCTGTTGTAAGTTGTGAGTTGCCAGCATCAAGTCCCAGAAACCTCAGATCCTGCCTGATTGATGCCCTTACCCAAGAAGGTAGCAACCCAAGGGCATACCTTCTCTGGCATTCGACTGAGGCCAAGCCATAAGTAGTCCTCATAAAGTTTCAAAAAAGTAGCTTCCTTGAGTTGAAATTAAAAGGTGTCATAACAAATGCCATTCAGAGAAATGCTCCTAATGCAAAGCCCATGTTACTTAATGTTATGTGCTCTACTAAGCGACCATTATTGATTTTACACTAACAGTTCATATATTACCTCAACTAATACTTATTAACTGGCTGCTGTATAGTAGACAGTGAGCTAGATATGGGCAATTGAACATAGACCAAGACAGATTGAGTTTTTGTTCTAATTATATTGAATTTTGACAGCTATTAATTATTATATTCTGCATATTATTAGGACAAGCTGTAATTTTAAATTTCTCTTTAAAAGGAAGAAATACAGGGGCACCTGGGTGGCTCAGTTGGTTGAGCGACTGCCTTCAGCTCAGGTCATGATCCGGGAGACCGGGTTCTAGCCCCGCATTGGGCTCCCTGCTCGGCGGGAAGCCTGCTTCTCCTTCTCACTCCCCCTGCTTGTGTTCCCTCTCTAGCTGTGTTACTCTCTGTCAAATAAATAAATAAAATTAAAAAAAAATAAAAGTAAGAAATAAGGATGGACATACTTTTATGTGTGAAGAGTGCATCTGGGAGGCAACAGTGCTATGTCTATTTCTCTGCCTATTGTGTTGGGTTTTGATATTTTTGACATCCTAGCTGCAAATACAGAATTGTAGTTTTGGTGACCAGAGTGATTACATGAATGAGGTGTTCACTGTGCTTTTTTCAAGTCACTAATTTATATGAATCTATGCATTCCCTGCAACCTAATATTAATAATATGTTTATCCTACTTCTTCAATTTTGCATGATTATAATCTTATATCACCTGCAGAGTGAGTGGAAGGTTGTAAAAATACCATATGTTCAATTATATTCAATGTTAAAACATTAAATTATATATATAAGTGTATGTGTGTGTTTTATATGTATATATATACATATATGTGTGTGGGTATGTACCTATATGTGTGCATATATGTATATGTGTATATATGACAGTAATATCTGGGGTATTCTAATTACCGTTTTCTTTACTCACTTGGATGCAACCATAATGGAAAATTATGAAAATTATGGAAGTGATGCCTAATGATGACATAAAGCTTCAGGTCAGTCTATTGCATTAATATGTTTGTGTTTTAGAACATAGGCTCAAGAACAGGCAGCGACACTGTCTTGAAGAGGGTAGATACATGAGGGAAGGAAATAACTTTTGATGTGGCCACATTCACGTGGGATTTGTTAGTTTGGTGTGAGTGTCAAAGAAATTAATGTCAGAGAGTCTTGGCTAAAGCCATTGTCTATAGCTGAAGGAAGATGAGAAGAGTTCTAGAAGTTTCTAGCAAAGAAAAAGTAAAAGATAGTGTTTAGAACTATCTAAAGTTTTAGAAAAGTAGTGTTTAGAACTCGTCAGTCTTTACTTTATCTAATTCATATCAGAGTGTATTTTCTGACTTGAGCTGGTTTCAATTGCTGAGATAGTAACAGCAAAGAAGAGTCGCAGATAGATGTGTTTTGGGTGATAAGTTTCCATGTCAGGTCACCTTCCATCATCCGAAATACGTTTTACCCACAGTGTCAACATTTTGGCAATGGCCAGTCACTTAGACTGAACCCTGGAATCATCTAGACTCTTCTCTTTCTGCCTCACTACCGCATGCAACCTATCAGTAATCCTGACAGTTCTCTCTCCAAAGTATATTTATAATCTGACCCCTTCTCATGACCTGCTTCCAAGGAATAAAGCTGTAGGTGATCAAGGAATAGACTGTTGGGTATATAGATCAATAGAACTTTCTGCAATGATGAAAATTTTCTACATCTGTTACTATCCATATCCAGTACAGTGGCCACTGGCCACATGTGGCCACTGAGCACTTGAAATGTGAATAGTGCAACTAATAAACTCGCTTTTTAATGTTAGAGAGATGTAAATAGCCATATGTTGCTAGAGGGTGCCATATTAGACAGTGCAAGTCCAGGTAATGAAATATTTGTTGAGTCCCACAGTATGCAAGAGATTTGGAGATCTTGGAATTTGAAGTATGTGGGACCTGCTAACATGGGAGAAGAAGGAAACAGGTCTCTGTGACAACACAGTGTAAGGTCCTGGACATGACAGAATAAAACTGTTGAAAGGATAAGAGATCATGGGTTACTGATTGGGGGCGGGCAGCTCAAGAGGAGGAAAGACCTCATCACAGCCAAAGGAGCTTATCACTGAATCAGAGAGAAAGAAATCAAAGTAATGGTGGCATGAGAATGCTAGGTGGGTCATTGAATTGGATGATTATGTGACACCAGAGTCCATCAGTTAATTTTTTAAAGATGGCCATCTGATTTCAAAGTCTACTGGCTTCCAAACTGGCCTCCATACTCAGAGGGCAGGGACAGACTGAAGAAAGAAGCAGACCACTCTAGATTTGTAGGCTGCAGGTTGAATACATGTAATATAAGTGAACTTATTTACAAGGCTAGGCTTGGTTACAGGACAGGTAGATTTCTGCAACAACTGGCCAGAATCTTAAAAGTTTATATGGGCCTTAACTGGGCTCAGTCATATACCCAGTGTGGATAACCTCGACACCATATTTCTGCCTCAAGGTTATATTCTTAGAGCAGCTTCTGGAGGTGGGGAACGCAAGCAGACACACATCTCAAGTACAGAGGAGGGAGTAGGGAGCCACCATTGGCCCGGGGTCCAGCTCCACGGTTAGCTGATTATCATATCTTCTTGATGATCTCCAGTAAAGCCATCCATTGCTGGGCAGAAGGAACAAATTTGAATTATCAAATGTAAAATAAGAATTGTACTTTCTTTTTTGTGCAATGGAAGTCAATAAAATATAGCACTGAATGCAGTCCTTGAATTGATAGCAAGACAGTTTGGCCTCTCAAAGTGCACATAAAATTTTACCATGATGGGGCACCTGGGTGGCTCTGTTGGTTAAGTGACTGCTGTTGGCTCAGCTCAGGTCATGATCACGGAGTCCTGGGATTGAGCCCCGCATCGGGCTCCCTGCTCGGCGGGAAGCCTGCTTCTCCCTCTCTCACCCCCTCTGCTTATGTTCCCTCTCTAGCTGTGTTTCTCTCTGTCAAATAAATGAATAAAATATTTAAAAAAAAATTTACCATGTTACCAAGTATAACGTAAGTTTACAGACTCATGTTTGGGAAATAAACATTTATAGTATTTATTTGGACCTCATGAAATCTCACCACATATAGATGTAAGAGTTCAAATTGAGAAGGATACTGTGTATTTGGGGGGCGACTTGCCTTTGCTGCTGTCCTCAACCCAGCCAACTTTTCTGAAGTTCTTACTGCGTCATCTATGAAAGTACTAGGGATGTTCTTAAGAGAGCATTTTGTCCTGAAGCCTTAGTTCACGTCATCAATGGGGCACAACCTTTCTTGTAAGCTTTGATTTATCTGGGTTGTTGATTTGCAGTGGCTCGTGCCTTTCTCTGACAGCTGTGGTTCATCTTGGCTGCAGGTGTCCACAGAGCACTGGATGTGATGGTACCCCCTGCTACCTTTGGTTCCCAGGCCCCCTCATACTTACCTCATGGGCTGAGACCAGTCCAGCTTATATTTCACTTCCCAGGCTGTCATAGTAAGATGCCACAGACAGAGGGGCTTACATAGTCTGAGGACCAGAAGTCTAAGATCAAAGTGCTGGCTTGGTATGTCTTCCGTGAGAACACTCTTCTTGGTGGCCACCTTTAATCTGTGTCCTCATAGGATAGAGAGAAGGAGCTTTGGTCTTTTCCTTTTTTTGTAAGGACAATAGCCTTATAAACCCTTATAACCCCCATCCTGATACGTGCATTTAACCTTCAGTTACCTCCCTAAAGTCCCCATGTCTGAATGCAGTCACATTGGGCATTAGGGTTTCAACATATGGATTTGGGGCCAGGGTGGGATCACGGATGGGGGCGGGGGGTGGTTAGGAATCAATATAGCTGCTCATGCATGTGAGAGTGTTGTACAGCATGGCTTGTTGTTTTGTATTTTCTGGATGCAGAACTTATTATCAAGTCAAAATTTCAGTTCAGGAATTTGCAGATTAGCATTCCACTAGCGAAAGAAAAGCGTCATACCCAGTAGTTGTATAAAAAGCACGAAGAAGTGTACGAATCTGTAGGAGCATGTCTGCCATATTCATTGCTGAAGAGATTCAAAATCAAAGCAATGAATTCTTCTATATCAAATTGGTAAGGCAGGAGAGGATAATGAAGGCTGGTGTTGTTAACAGGGTGGAGAGGGGGCGTTCTCATGGAAATGCTGATGGGTGGATATGGGGAACCTACCTGGTGCAGGAAAATTTGTTTGGGCTCTCAAAGTCTGAAACACACACTGCTTCCTCATTCCATCAACACTACATCTAGGCTTTTATTGAAAATGTCATCATAAAAAATGGGATAAAAATGACAAAAAATATGTAAATTATGATGCATTATGAATACAAGGTATTCATTACATTTTTAGTATATGCACGGCCCAAGTGAGCACTTTATTATGTTTTTAAACTGTAGAATAATTTTTGTCGACATAAGAAAGAGTTCGTGATGGGGAGCCTGGGTGGTTTAATCAGTGAAGCATGTGCCTTCAGCTCAGGTCATGATCCCAGGGGGTCCTGGGATCAAGCCCCCGAGGTTGGGCTCCCTGCTCAGTGGGGAGTCTGCTTCTCCTCCTCCCTCTGCCCCTTCCCCACTCGTGTGCAGTACTTTCTCTCTCTCTCTCTCTTAAATAAATAAAAAGGAATAGTTCATGATATGTTGCTGAACAAAAATTAAAAAAAAGTACTGCCTTAGTAGTACTCTATTATGTAAATCTTATTATACAGAATGAGTTAAATCAGAAAAATTCCTATCAGGGAAACCTATACCAAATACCAAAGTCATTTACTTATCCGGGATACCAGAATTACTGAGGATTGCTCTTTCTTTCTTTCTTTTTTTTTTTTCTTTTGTCTCCCTACATTTTTCAGATTTCCTGGATTTAACACAGATTAACTACAAATTTTAGTGGATTAATTCTAATTAAAAAACTAAAGTACTTGGCCATTTCCTGCAGAGTCAGAGGCTTAGAGCTTTTCACACTTACTATTGGGTAGCCCACCGTTCGCTTCTGGTGGCCTTCCCATGGTGCTCCTTCTCTCTGTGTGCTGTGAGCTAAGAGGATGGGCAGTGGAAGCTGGGCCCTCTTAACCATTCATACACAGGGATGGCCAATGGTTGAATTAAGTCTGGATGTGAAAAATTAATGAGCCATGGAAATTATTCCAAGTCATTTTCATTCAAGCACAGAGGTTGCCTTGGGTAGCAGGAGCTCTGTATGGTAGGCTAAGCCTTGAAGCTTTCATTTTTGTTCTGTTATTGCTAGAAGGACAAAGAGGGGTAGATAAACAGACTTTCTCATTCCTTAGAGTGTGTGTGGGTCAGAGTTGTCTGGTGCCTGGGGATATGCCTTGATTCATTATCTATTAAATCCCATATTTTATTATGACAGGTTACTTCTGTACTTTTAAGAATAACATTTTATAAGCATGGGTGTATAGAGGCAGCAGCCCAGATTATGGAAGATAGGCTGACACATCAAAGGGTTCTAAGATAGAAATAAAAAGGGAGAAAACCAGAGTTCTACGGCCAATTATATAAATAACTTTGGGACCATAGACAGTTTCTTTGTCAAAAAACAGGATGTTCAGAACACTAGTCCAGAAGCTAAATTCACATGGGCCCAATAAAATTTAGAAAACATGAAAGTGAAAATACTAATAAAAAAAAAAAAAGTACCTGGGTGGCTCAGTTGGTTGAGTTGCTGCCTTCAGCTCAGGTCATGATCCCGGATACTGGGATCCAGCGGCGCATTGGGCTCCCTGCTCAACGGGGGGCCTGCTTCTCCCTCTCCCTCTGCTTGCTGCTCTGTCTGTATCTCTCTGTCAAATAAATAAAGAAAATCTTAAAAAAAAAAAAAAATTCAAGACTCCTCCTTTCTGGGTTTCAGGCTCTCCTTGTAACCTTTGGAAGCTACTAACATAGATACAGGTCCAGATGCAAGGTTGGGAAGGGGGGTGATATGGCACCAAGATTGCCATTTCCTTTCTTCTTGCTTTCCGCCCTTGTCCCCCTGCGCCTAGCTCTCAAACCTTTCCTAATTAGAAAGGCGTGGCTTTCAGGCTATGTTCCTGTTTGTTAATCTGTTTACCTAAATCCTTATAATTATGATGCTTGATCAAATACTGCATATGAAAGCAAGTGGAATGTAAAACTGTACTTTATTCTTGTCTTCCCAACCCCACCACTGTAATTATTTAAATCACTTTCTTTGATCCTGTTAGTATCCATTACCTAAAATACCTTCTGTTTTTTAGCCAAGGTTGCATTTTGCTATACTGTGTTTAATTTGATCTTTACTCTTTGCTCACATCCTGTTTACTATTTTCCCCAACCCTCCTGTAAATTCTGTTTGTAACACATTTATCTTTCCAGTGCTACTCTAATCCTCATTGATAGCATTATTAAATAAATTATTTAAAAAATGAAGACAAATCAAAACTAAGCTGGACTGTCTAATGAGAAAATTAGATGACCAATCTTTTCATATACTTTACGGACAATTCTATAATAGAACCCTTTTCAGTTAGCATAGCCCTAAATTATTAACTATTAATAAATGTATCACAGTGCTGGGGTTCCTATGGAA
This sequence comes from Spilogale gracilis, assembly GCA_004023965.1. Classification (NCBI taxonomy): domain Eukaryota; kingdom Metazoa; phylum Chordata; class Mammalia; order Carnivora; family Mephitidae; genus Spilogale; species Spilogale gracilis. Next base: position 46,318 of record PITA01005718.1, on the reverse strand, counting down.
ATTATGTTGCTTACTATAAAACTCAGGCTGTCTAGTTACGGTATAATAGGAAATACCTTTTAACATTCACATAACATTGGTTCCTGGAGGGACACGTAATACGATAGCTTCAGGCAAGAAAACAGCCTTCATTTACTCTCAGACTTTTTTTTTGAAGAGTGACTTCGTAGGGCCCTGGTAACAACTGTCCTTGGTTAATAATTATTTCCTCTACTGATAAGCATCTCCAGGTAGTAGACGTAACAAGTACTTTGGTCTTACTGATCTTACTTGTTTGAGAAAGATAATAGGAAAAAATAACTTTTGGGATGCTGTTTTTAAGCTGTCTCTGTCTGTCCATTTACGAATTGGGCTGAAGTAAAATTGGTAGTTCAACCAGCCTTTTTTTTTTTTTTTTAGACTCAGTACTGCTTCACTTCTTTACTCTTTCTTACTATCTTACGTGCCTCATTTCTTATTATCTCTTCTTCCACTTACCTCAAATATAAAACACAGAGTTGTGAGTATATCCTGGGATTTGGTTGAGATAATAGAGGAGAAACCATTCCATCTACTTGTATTGTTTCCTGTTGTATAGTGACATCATGTGCTTTCTCTGTAGTTCATGATTTTCATTTTCTCCAAAGGGTCCTGCCTGGGAGTTATGTCTGGGTGCAGGGGCCACATCCTGTTGCATTAAGCATGTCCTTTTGCCTTGCAGGAGCTATGCCTGTCCCAGACCAGCCTTCGTCAACCGCAGAGAAGACCAGCTCCCTGAGCCCTGGCCTGACCACCTCCAATGGGGAAGGCTCCGAAACAGAAACCACCTCTGCCATCCTCGCCTCGGTCAAAGAACAGGTAGAAACATCCCACTTTTGTGACCTACTTAGGGGAACATGTTAGAAATTGTTCCTTCAGATGAACAAGGATGACTCTGTGCTGATGAAAGGAAATCATGATTTTCTGGCAGAAAATCCTGGTATTCATTATAAACATATGAAAATGGGATTATAATTGCTTTTGACTTTATGTTATTATTTATGGTTTTGGCAGTTCTCTGAAAAAATATTCCATACTAGGGGAAAAAATACTTTATAGTCAAAATCCCCTGCTGGTAAAGTCTTGATAGATTTGGTGATGAACCTGACATTTAGTACTGTTATAGGCATGAGGCCAAATAATTGGTCTTTAGGAAATACAAAGTCTAAAAAAAAAAAAAAAAGAGAAAACATGTAAAGTCTAATCAACAATCAAAATAAATCCACAAGTATAAAAAATAAGAATGGTGGCAGCAGATGAATACTGTGTTGGGTCAAGGAAAATCGGTCTTTCTAGTGTTTCTGAGATGATCTGGAAGGATGCATTTTAGACTTTTCCCTATAAAATAAATTGAAATCTGAATGGTTCTTCCTCCAGCATTACTTTGGCCTTATAAATGGCTAAGTAAGTAAAATCTAAAGTCGTAGGTTTAAAAAAAAAATTCTTAAAAGTCATGTTTCTTGTAAATAAAGGGTGGTAAGTAATGAAAGCTGGAAAAATCAAGATTTTTTTTTTTACTTCTTTTAGCATATGCCAGAATATAAATCATAATTAAAAAAAAATCGAGAAAGCGTCCTATGTGGGGGCTATGTGATTTGAGGGCTGCTGAATAAGCCACAGCAGAGGTCAGGCTCTCAATAGAGCAGCCCAGGAAGGATCCATTGACAGAAGGGATCAATGGTGCCACCAGTCAAATGTGAGTCACTGGGACAGGAAGTGTGCTGCTAAGTAGGCACACAAAGGAAAGCTGAATAGATTAATTGGATAATCTGCTTTGTGAGAATGGTCAGTAAGCAGGGAACAGGCTATATTGCTGGGTCTGGTTGCTTCCAGAAGCCAACTCATGCAAGTTTGCTGATAATTTTTGAGGGGAAATAGAAGAAAGGAGCAAAGATATGTGCCAGTTCCCGTACTCAAGATACTGCTTTGTTTAAGTTGGTTGATGTCATGGTTTCTTATACATATATCTAGAAGTCTTGCTGTACCACTAACTTTAGAGTATCGACAAAATAAAAAACAGGAATACATTTAACAAGAACATGATAAGACCTATCTGATGACAGCTGTAACATTTTTTTCAAAAGAGGTAAAGTAATTAAGAATAAATGACAAGGTGTAGTATGATTCTGTGTACAAGAGCTTGGTTATCATAATACTATTACTTTCTCAGATTGAGATATAAACTTTAGGCTGTTGTACTAAAGATCTTGTGGCTGATTGTTTCTTCGGCAAACTGGATCAAACTATTTTAAAGATGGTATGGGAAGCATAAATCTATGAGAGCGACAAGGAAAGTTTAATAGAGAGATGTTATCTTACCATTCTTAACACTGTAGTGTCCAGTTGGTCCAAAATGGAAGAATGCTGTCTCTTTAGAACATAACTGAGGGTTCAGTATCACAAGGACATTATTCAACATAAAATAGTAGAGAAAAAATAGGCCAAGAGAAAATATGTGCCAAAATATGACAAAGTGTTGATAAAATTAATATATTAATGCCTCCTAATGATGATGGGAAAAAAGAAAAAAATGAAATAACAGAATAGAAAACTAGGCAAAAAATGTGTACAGTAGTTCACTGAAGAAAAATGCAAAAAACTAATGACTATGTGGAAATGTTTTCCACTCTACTGTACTAATTAGGGATATAAAATTCAAGATGAAAATGTGATTTTCTTTATTCTACCAGATAGACAAACGTTAAAAAATAGTATATATTATAATCTAGCCAAGGTTAAGGTTTGAGGAAATGCACATTCTTTGTCGTGCCATATGGAAATGTACAATGCTGTAATCTTTGTTAAAAATGATATGTGGCTACGGATTGGCATTTATGGTGTTTAGTAACTTTTGATTAGCCATGCTTAGACATATGTAGTATAGAAATGGATGACCTAGGCCATAAGATTTTATGTGTATGGATGTTTATTGCAGAATTGTCTTGGATAGTAAAAAAGGTAGAACAATACTGATAGATGAAGAATTGAAAAAAGATATATCCTTCTCATATAGTTATTAATAAAAATGAGTTAGAGCTTTATAGTCCACCTTTGAATGAGAATTTTAGCAAGGAAATGTCATAGCATTATATTATCTTGTTTTAAAAAGGCAATAATAAATATTTTGTGTTGTTTACACTGTGTATGAATATCTAGAAAAGTGTAGGAGAATATAAATCAAACTTAACTTTGGTTACTGTGCATGTGTACAGTTAGATGGAGGTAGGAATGGGCAGAGGATGTGGAGGATGGGGAAGACAATCCAAAATGGGAGAAAGAACTGGGAGACTGGAATAAATACCAGTTGGATTTGGATAATAGGAAGTACTGCTTGAGCTGAGATAGCAATGCCTGTAGTTGAAAGAGTGGATAAGCTGCGTACAGCAAAAATACATTACTGCAAATAAAATGGCCTCCCCACATCCTTGATGAGAATTTAGCAAAAACTCTCTGTGAAGAGTTTTTTCTTATAATCAAAATGGGTCTGTTGTCCATTATTGGTTGGGAAAGGTGAGATTCCTTGTGGCCAGTAACTAACGTGAACAGGCTATGAAAGTCTGTTCTGGAAACTGAATAGAACAGCTTGAAGCATCTCAGGCATCAGGTTTTGTGAACAGCATCTGCCCAGGTGAAGGCAAAATCAACAAGCAGCAACATCCCTGCTGCAGACAAGCAATTTTTTCCTTCACTGGGGACTTTTGTCCTAAACTATTCTTAAGGTTTCCATTATCTCTTTTCCTGAGGTCTAGACTATTATCTATGGAGCTAAAGCTAAGTTAAATATATTTGAAAAAGAATAGCTGAGATGAAAGAAAAGCAACTTTAAAAGTTAATACCTTTTATGATTTTTAATAATTATGTACATAGTATATTTATAAATTTTTTCACTTGAATATTCCTTGCATGGTCCTCTGTAGCTGCTAATGAGACGTAGCTTTTTTTTTTGACTAAAAAGTCTATTTATTAAGTTAGAGGAGTTCAAGGAATAAATTTGTATGGCATCACTCTTATGTGCTACCCTAGTCCTGTCTTCTTGGACACTAGTTCTGTGGGAGAGAAGTCATTCTTTATCAGGAGGCATATATTCTAAGCTAACTGCCAAGTAATAGGTTGCATAGGTCTTACATAATTCTTACTCATTAGTAAATGTATTGAGCACTTTATGTATGCAAAGTACAATAAAGGGTAATAAAGGAAGTACATATATAAAGAAAACTTAGTTTGACAGCCTATTGAAATATATTGTAATGACCAATAACATAAGATTTGGGCAGGCAGTTAATATTGCATAGAGATAAATTCTGGTTTATAACCATAGAATGAACTTAAGTCATGACAAGCCCTAAGTCATGAAACATGTCACGTGACAGGTATGGCGTGACTGAGATATTTGTAAACTGAGTCCTAGGGTCCTTGAGCCCAACAGCCATGGATTGCTCAATGAAAAGGTGTTCCTTGATTTTTTTTTCTTTGTTCTAATTTCCCTCTTGATTGATTTTTAATGGATGAATTTTACACTTTCATATCAACAGAAATAGAACCATGATTTGTGTTATACTCTATGGGTAATTTTTTATATTTCAGACATATCTGTCTCATTTCTAAGTTACCAAGTTTTTCTATGAGACATTAAGAGCAAAAAAACTAATTCCTTTCCCCTCCCCTGTGAGTGTCCTTCACTGGAATAGGAGGGGAGTTTGGAGGTTGGGCATGTGATGACTCTGGTCACATGATTTGGATAAATAACTAAGAGGGGTGGTTGATTACTATGCATTACAAACAGCATCCCATAAGGTGGGGTGGCTTAAAGGGGTAAAAATGGTAGAGGGATTCTTTTTGAAGGATAGGAGATATCACTATGATGATGGCAATGACCCATAGAAAGATAAATTAATGATGTTCTGGAAAGGGGGAATAATTTCAAGGGGGAAAAGTTACTGGGTAGGTGAGAGTAAATGAGACCCAGTGTATCAGTGGAGAGAGTGGTTTTTGGAACAAAGACAGTTCAGAGGCAAAAAGTACATGGTTTCAGGTCCAGTGATGGGTTGGTGTTGAAAACTCTTCTCCTCTCATCAGATGGACATGGTCAGCTTGTTTGAATTGGATCTATTGGGAGTCTGTGGTGAGCTGGGCTGAGTTGAGGTGGAGAGGGAGGGACTGATGGTGAGGGATGCAAGACTGTGGTTATAATGATGGATTTTGGAATTGAAAAGGAGTGAAAGTGGGTAAAAAAAAATTGGTAAGGACAGTGAATTCACAGGGAGTATGTGTTGACAGTGATAGTTTGGGAGCTTTGTGCTTACAATACAGAATTTAAAAGTTATTGTTCATGTTGAGGCCTAGGTCATGACTCTGGAAGATGAGATCAGAATGAGCAAAGAGAGATGAACCTTGTTGATTCTGTGAAAGGAGGTGGTGAGTGATGATGATGTCAGAACAGTGGTGATGAGCAGTGACAGCCTTGCAGTTGACCTCAGTGGGGAGGGGACCCGATGTTGCCACATCCCTGTGAGAAGGACACTGACGTTGGCTTGGCGGTGGTATGGGAGTGGTCATCTTCATCTTCACCTGTGTGTTTTCATTGTTTTTGTTACAGTGTTGGTCTATACTTTGAGACGGGAATTTTTTCATTCTCTCACATTATGTAACTTTTGTCTTTGTATTTTTGTCTTAAATCAACATGGTGCTACTTTGCGCTTAAGAAAAGCATGACTTGGGGTGCCCGGGTGGCTCAGGGGCTTAAGCCTCTGCCTTTCAGCTTAGGTCCTGATCTCAGGATCTTGGGATCGAGTCCCACATCAGGCTCTCTGCTCATTGGGGAGCCTGCTTCTTCCCGCTCTTTCTCTGCCTGCCTCTGCCTATTTGTGCTCTGTCAAATAAATAAATAAAATCTTAAAAAAAAAAGAAAGAAAACCATGACTTTCCTAAAAATATATTTATTTCACAATGATATGTTTTTCCCTTCAGTTGAGCATTGTTTCGATTTGATCATAACTTATTTCCAAAGTTGGCATCTAAATAATCTGTTTATATAAGCTAGAAAAATTACGGGGCGTTTTAAAAAACCTTTAGAACTCATGTAGTTTATTGACATTTATAAGTTATTGTGGCCCAGACAAATGTGTTTTTTGGTAATAATTCTTCCATCAAAATACATTTATTTACTTATTTTTATTTAAATTCAATTAGATAACATATAGGACATCATTAGTTTCAAGTGTTGAAGTCAGTAATTCATCAGTTGCATACAACAACCAATGGTTATCACATCACATGCCTTCCTAAAGCCCATCACCCAATTAACCCATTCCCCCACCCACCTCCATTCCAGCAACCCTCAGTTTGTTTCCTATAGGTAAGAGTCTCTCATGGTTTGTCTCCTTCTCTGGTTATTTCCCATTCAGTTTTGCCTCCCTTCACCTATGGTCCTCTGCACTGTTTCTTATATTCCACATATTAGTGATATTTGTCTTTCTCTGACTGACTTATTTCACCCAGCATAATACCCTCCAGTTTCATCCACATCAATGTAAATGGTAAGTATCCATACTTTCTGATGGCTGAATAATATTCCATTGTATGTATATGTATATGTATATGTATATGTATATGTATATGTATATGTATATGTATATGTATATGTATATGTATGTACACCACATCTTCTTTATCCACTAATCTGTTGATAGATATCTTGGTTCTTTCTGTAGTTTGGCTCTTGTGGATATTGCTGTTATAAACATTGGAGTACTTGTGTCCCTTCGGATTATTACATTTGTATCTTTGGGGTAAATACCTAGTAGTGGGATTGCTGGGTCATAGGGTAGCTCTATTTTCAACTTTTTGAGGAACTCTGTACTCTTTGCCAGAATGGCTATACCAGCTTGCATTCCCACCAACAATAAGGCTCCCCTTCTCTGCATCCTTGCCAACCTTTACTGTTTCCTGACTTGTTAATTTTAGCCATTCTGACCGGTATGACATACTATTTCACTGTGGTTTTGATTTGTATTTTCCTGATGCTACGTGATGTTGAGCATTTTTGTGTGTGTCTGTTGGTCATTTGTATGTTTTCTTTGGAGAAATGTCTGTTCATGTCTTCTGCCCATTTCTTGACTGGATTATTTGTTTTTGGGTGTTGAGTTTCATAAATTCTTTATAGATCTTGGATATGAGCTCTTTATCTGATACATAATTTGCAAATATCTTTTCCCATTCCATAGGTTGCCTTTTAGTTTTGTTGGCTGTTTCTTTTGCTGTGCAGAAGCTTTTTATCTTGATGAAGTCCCCATAGTTCATTTTTGCTTTTGTTTCCCTTGCTCTTGGAAATGTGTTCAGCAAGAAGTTGCTGCATCTAAGGTCAAAGAGTTTGCTGCCTGTGTTCTTCTCTATGATTTTGATGGATTCCTATCTCACATTTAGGTCTTCTATGAATTTTGAGTTTATTTTTGTGGATGGTGTAAAAAAATGCTCCAGTTCCATTCTTCTGCATATAGCTGTCTAATTTTCCCAGCACCACTTGTTGAAGAGGCTGTCATTTTTCCACTGGATGTTCTTTCCTGTTTTGTCGAAGATTGATTGACTAGAGAGTTGAGTGGTCCATTCCTGGGTTTCTCTGTTCTGTTCCATTAATCCATGTGTCTGTTTTTATGCCAGTACCATGCTGTCTTGATGATTACAGCTTTGTAATAGAGCTTGAAGTCTGGCATTGTGATGCCACCAGCTTTGGTTTTCTTTTTCAATATTCCTCTGGCTATTCAGGATATCTTCTGGTTCCATACAAATTTTAGGTTTATTTTTTCCAGCTCTGTGAAAAATGTCAGTGGTATTTTGATAGGGACTGCTTTGAATGTGTAGATTGCTCTGGGTAGCATAAACATTTTAACAATATTTATTCTTCCAATCCACAAGCAAGGAAATATTTTTCCATTTCTTTGTGTCTTCCTTAATTTATTTTCTAAGAGTTCTATAGTTTTTGGAGTATAGACCCTTTACCTCTCTGGTCAGGTTTATTCCTAGGTATCCTTATTTCCTTAATTTCTCTTTCCTTCTGTCTCATTGTTAGTGTATAGAAATGCAACTGATTTCTGTGTGTTGATTTTATATCCTGCCATGTTACTGAATTGCTATATGAGTTCTAGCAATTTTGGGATGGAGTCTTTTGGATTTTCCACATAAAGTATCATGTCATCTACAAAAAGGGGGAGAGTTTGACTTCCTCTTTGACAATTTGAATGCCTTTTATTTCTTTTTGTTGTCTGATTGCTGAGGCTAGAACTTCTAGTAGTATGATGTACAACAGTGGTGAGAGTGGACATCCCTGACATCTTCCTGACCTTAGGGGAAAAGCTCTCAGTGTTTCCCCATTGAGAATGATATTGGTTGTGGGCTTTTCATAGATGCCTTTTATGATATTGAGGTATATTCCCTCTATCCCTACACTATGCAGAGTTTTAATCAAGAAAGGATGCTATATTTTGTCAAACGTTTTTTCTGCATCAAATGAGAGGATCATATGGTTCTTGTCCTTTCTTTTATCAGTGTTATATATCACACTGATTGATCCGTGGATGTTGAACCATTCTTGCAGCCTAGGAATAAATACCACTTCGTTGTGGCAAATAATCCTTTTTAATGTACTGTTAGATCCTATTGCCTAGTATCTTGGTGATAATTTTTGCATCCATGTTGATCAGGGATATTGGTCTGTAATTCTCCTTTTTAGTGAGGTCTTTGTCTGGTTTGGGGATCAAAATAATGCTGCCCTCATAGAATGAGTTGGAAAGTTTTTCTTCCTTTTCTGTGTTTTGAAACAGCTTCCAAAGACTAGGTATTACTTCTTCTTTGAATGTTTGGTTAAGGTCTCCTGGGAAGCCATCCAGTCCTGGACTCTTGTTTGTTCGGAGATTTTTGATTATTGCTTCAAGTTCCTTCCTTGTTATGGGTTTGTTCAGCTTTTCTATTTCTTACCGTTTCAGTTTTAGTAGTTTATAAATTTCTAGGAATGCATCCATTTCTTCCAGATTGCCTAATTTGTTGACATATAGTTGCTCATAGTATGTTCTTAAAACTATTTCTTTGGTGTTGGTCGTGATCTCTCTTCTTTCACTCATGATTTTATTACTTTGGGTTCACAAGTACATTGAATAGTGAATACATTAAAAATTTCTAGGTATCTAACAGTATATGCAAATGTGTTATTTCATTGTATTTGTTCGGTAGTGTTTATCAAGTGTCAACTATGTGCATAGAACTGTGTTTTCCTGGGTGACAGATACACAATTGAAGTTTGCCTTCAACTATTTAGCAATGAAGTTAAAAATATAAGTCACACTTATATAAAAAGATACAAAATATTTTTAAAACTCATAGATGAAATTTTAAGAAAACTCTCTACTCCATTTACTTAAAAACTCCCAAGTGCTACATTTCGATCAAAACATTCTTTAAGTCTACAGTATTCATAACCCTAGACGATCTATTGCTACAGTGACTTCTCTTGTTCTCTACATTCCACAATGATTGCAGTCAGGTTCTTGATTTTAGAGGAATTTTTTAGTACCATTATTTAAACTGCCAATGATTTCTAGGTAGTAAAATAGAAGTTTTCTTGCTTTTAATCACTCTGTCATTATACTTAATAAAAAAAAAAAGGAATAAAGGCATTTCTGAGGTACCACTATGGACAAAACTACTGCACAGAGTACTTTACATATGTTGTATCATATGAAAGAATTAAGAAAGCATTTTAAAAATTTATCTTATATAAAATCTAAAGAAATCTTGATATTTTACATCAGCTCATGGTGAAGATAGTGTGCCTTTATTTTTATGTAGCTTCTACATTTATAATGTTTAAGTTCCATTTGCTCTGTGTAAAAAAAATTTGGGAAGAAGCACCTTATAAAATGCTCCTTTAATTAGTCTTCTTCCGGTGTCACATGTCACAGCCACATCTTTTAGCATTACTGGTGTTACTGTAATATGCAACAATAGTTTCTGATAATGCAATATGGAAAATGACCTATAATTATTAATCACTTTCCAAACTATGTCTTGGAAAAGTATTTCATGAAAATAATGACAAAATTATCAGCCATGAAAAATAGGAAATTAAAACACTTTTAGGAAAGGTCAAGAAGATAGGGAAGGATTATCTGCAAAGACTAGTGAACTTTATATTCATTTAGTCAGAGAAAAAAGAATTATATTTATCATAGTACCACAAGTTGAACTCTTTCTGTATATTAAAATTAAAATGAGAATGACTTGACTAAAGATTTTTGAATTTATTTCTTAAAATAAATCCTTGAATATCTTTCTTTTTTTTTCATGAAAAAAAGCATGTATTTTTTTTCCTCATGTTTTCATTGTTAGAACATGAACTATGGTGGGAACTGTGGCGGTCTTTTTTGAGAGGCAGACTGAGTTAGGAAGGTGTAAGCTAGGAACCTGTAGAACTGGATCCAGGGATAAGGTATGGTTTGGAACAAGGAAGGGCAGATCTCAGAGTCAATAAGAGTCAGAAAGCCTTGTGGAGATCCCATAAACAGAGAGGGTGCAGATAGACTATCCAAACTTGGTGTTTAGAACTGCAGCAAGGCAAAGAAAGAAACCCAAGTGGTGGGTGCAGAACCGTGGAGCTCCCGGTAGGAAGGAAAGGGAGTGGTGAGGAGGCAGCAGACTGATTGAACCTGGTGGGTTTGATTGAAGCTAGTCTGTTTCTTTGTGGATTCTGGATCTTGTGTACCACAACTACAGATAGAGGAGAAATAAGGAGCAATAAGGATCCTAAACCACTTGTGGAGGATGTTGGAATTAGTGCTAGGAGTTCTAGTGATGAGTGAAGAATTCTGGAAGTGTGCATGGATCATCTCCCTCCCTTCCTCCCCCACCCGCCATGCTCCTTATGTGTATTCTGTTCTTGCCTGTAAGCTATTTGAATTTTTTTCTGAAAACTTAATTTTTTCTTAAAATTTGACTTTGTAACTCTTCTCAAGACACATGTATACTTATCCACCTTTTTTAATCACCCCAAACTCTTTCAAGAATTAGTTCACTTATATGTTGTCTGCCCTCTTCCCTTTGAAGCTATTAGGAGTTGGGTTTTCTAAGGACTGGAGGCTATAATGGGAAAAATAGTAATGGGTGTAGCTTTTACATGTTAAATCAAGAGAGAAGCTTTTAATATGTGACATTTTGTAACATGACATTAGAGTCTAATGCCTCTTTTATATTTAGCATTAGAATTCATTGCTAAATATTCATGGATCAGTGAATATTCGTGGCTCAGTCAATAAATGTCTGCCTTCCGCTCAGCTCATGATCCCAGGATCCTGGGATCCAGCCCCACACTGGAAGTCCCACAGGAAGCCTGCTTCTCCATCTCCCACCCCCCCTGCTTGTATCTCTTGCAGTCTCTCTCTCTCTGTCAAATAAATAAATAAAAAAATTTTTTTAAAAGTTGTATATGCAATCACATTTCTTTTAAATATAATATTAAATATTATATGTTATATTAAATAGTGCACATAATATTAAATATGTTGTTAAAATATTCTTTTAAATATATTTTTGAAATGTCTATGAATTTTCCATTATAAAGTAATTCATATGCATTGTGAAAAAGTTTAAATCTCAGTAAGGGATGAAGATAAAGTTTTATTTGAAAGTAATAGTGTAGGGGCGCCTGGGTGGCTCAGTTGGTTAAGCGACTGCCTTCGGCTCAGGTCATGATCCTGGAGACCCGGGATCGAGTCCCACATTGGGCTCCCTGCTCGGCAGGAAGCCTGCTTCTCCCTCTCTCACTCCCTCTGCTTGTGTTCCCTCTCTCACTCTGTTTCTTTCTGTCAAATAAATAAATAAAATCTTAAAAAAAAAAAAAGAAAGTAATACTGTAGCTAGAGGTTACAAATATTTGGGAAGAGTTCCTTCTAAGATTTTTATATGAATATATAATTATTTGTACAAATCTTTCTTTTCCTTTATAAATATTTTATACTTCTTTGTATGGTTAATACATCAAGAGTATTTTTTCCTATCACTATTACATTAAAACCTTTTTTTAATGGCTGTATATAGGTACACTATGAGTTATTTAATATTATAATTTTATTGAACTTCTCTGTCTTCGTTGATTTCTTAGGTTGATTCAGTTTTCTCAGAATGAAACAAAAATGACATGTCTTACTTTCTTGTACATAAATCATTGGGTTTACTTTGACAGAAGTTGCCTGGAGCGAAGTTTTGAGAAAGAGTTTAAAAACCCTTACAAACTCATGGGGAAAATATGTCATAATTAGTTCCTGATAAGAGCCATGGGCAGGACATATGAAGTAGGAGCTCAAGGGGTGTAATCGTTTAGTGCCCTTGCCCAGGGTTTTCGCAGAGTAGGAAACTGACAAGTAAAATATACTAGAGGGAATAAATGGGGGAAACATGTTCAGTATTCAAAACAACTGTACCATATATGGTAGAGATAGTGAAGATAAACACAGAAAATATGATAGGACAGAGGAGACATCATTAAATAGTATCTCAAAATAATAAAAATGGTTTAAAAAAGTTAGATGTTAAATTTCCTTAAAATGTACATATTTTTATAAAATATACATGACCTATTTCTGTAAACTGTGTAAAATTTATTTCATCAGATATATAATCAAATAATGATTTTTATTTGATATCTTGTTTATGACCAAAGAAATCCAAACTTTAAAAAAAATGCTTAGTTTACTTTCCTAAAGTCATGTAAGCAATTACCATGTAAGTGAAATGAGAAAATTATTTTATTCTGAATCCAGTCCTCTCTTCACCAAACTACACTCTCCCATAATTTAGGTATAATAATAGGCTTCGATGATTGTCAAATATTTTTCCCAAGAGAAACATTTCTCTATGAACAAGATTTTTGGAGGCCAAATTTAATGATGCCCCTGCCTGCGTAGCTCCTATTTAACTAGGAAAAGAGAGGCAGATAAGTTCCTATCAATTTGATCTGCAGTTCTGTTTTGGAATCTGAAGGAATCATTCACTCTAAACAAAAAGAATTCCAGGAACTTACACACCTCACTCTTAGTTAATGTCTATAGGGGAATGCAGTAGGAAAGAAGTTCTGTGTGCTGACTGCTACAACAGTGTTCTCATTGCATGTTCTGTTTCCAAGAGTCAGTGGCGTGGCCAGAAGTTCCCTCCCGTGTGCATCAGTGACACACGCCCGCGGCAGCCCGTAGATCATGTTCGAGCTGCCATCACTCACGGCCCTCATTAAAGGAATGTGCAGGTCCACGTCCTGGGCTCTAAATGAGCTGGCTCTGTGGCCTGCTGTTGTAAAGAAAAGTGAAGATCAGCTTCTTCCTCTTTGACCGATGTCACGTCCTGACTTTCCATTCTACTCAGGGTCTCCGGAAGTAGCCGCGCCACTTAACCTAATTGCTAGGAGACGGAAGGACTCAATATTAACAAGACCAAACCGAAGTCCCTTTGGACAGGCCATTCTCAGCACTTAGTAACCAGTGCTAAGTAGCTACATTCAGCCCCTCAGTAGATTTAGTTACCTGGGGGTGCATTTTGCAGCTTACATATCCTGATATTGGAAGCTCTGCTAGATGAAGAAGCTTTATGTTCAAAAGGGAAACTTAGAATTCTGTAAAATTCAATCCAAGATTCTTTCATAATTGTAGGCAAGTTCATTCTGTTTTGGGAAGTAGAACTTTGAGGTGTCCAACAAGGGTATTTAATTCTTTGAGACGATTCAAAGCTTTAGAGTACACTTGGAACCCTGTAGGTCAACACTCATACCCACCACCTCTATACGGACAAAAGATCAGCTTCGTACTGAGCTCACCCATTAGCTAATAGAGACACTTTTCATAAATGATGTCGCATACTATAAATACCTGGCAGTGGCTGCAGTTACCTGCTGTAGACCTCCTGTCAAAAGCTGAGGCAATTTATTCTTAAAATTGATCATGTAGAGTGTAAATTCTTCCTATTTTGGGAACTCTCTCCTTATCAGGAACAGCATCTCAGCCCTCCCCGGGAATGCCTTCCAAAAACATTTGGCTTTAATGATACTGCAGTCACATGGAGACCCAGGATAAGAAATTACCATCCTGGGAGCTATTCCGGATTGTGTAAAACCTGATACTGGAAACCCTTCTCACACGGTTGTCACTTTATTTAATGGAAATGAAATATTTTAGTACTATAGGCATGCTCCTACTGAAATAATAATGATGATGACAATAACAGTGATAATTACTAAAAATTGTAATTCTTTTTCTGAAAAACACCTAATAAATTAACTTATGGAGTAGGTTTGTGGTTGGGTCTTCCCTCCTTACTGTCGCATTGCTGGACCCCAGAACAGTGCAAGACATAGAAGATGAGTCCAAAGTATTGTGTTGAGGGTGTGAGTTCACTACTGTGTTTTTCTGTTACATTTCAGCTGAATAGGAAATGCTTTGCTTAATTGTCATAAAAGGCTTTAGTTGTGTGGTACAAAGGTCTCATCTCCATAGTTGCATTGATCATATCCTTTTACCTTTATTTTCATGGTCATGTTGCATCTGTGTCTTCCCCTTTGAGCTACCTGTGTCTCATTTCAGAATTAGCTATTTACTTTGATGAATCCCAAGTTCCCAAATTGCAGTTTCTTCTTCTTAATAAAGAACCCAAACTGAAACATATTTAATCAAGTGGAATGTCATATATTCAATTTAATATGAAGGATATTAACTTAAACATAGCTTTTATTAATAAAATAGATAAGCAGATGTCTTTTCTTCTTGAACTAGAGTGTGTGCCATATTTTATTTTATAATTTCATAATCTTATCTTTATTTTTTTAAAGATTTTGTTTATTTATTTGACACAGAGAGATCACAAGTAGGCAGAGAAGCAAGCAGAGAGAGAGGAGGAAGCAGGCTCTCTGCCAAGTGGAGAGTCTGATGCGGACCTCAGTCCCATTACCCTGAGATCCTGACCTGAGCCAAAGGCAGAGGCTTTAACCCACTGAGCCACCCAGGTGCCCTTAGCCAAAACAAAAGAAAACATTATTAGTACATGAATTTGCAACTTTATATATGAAAAACACACAAATATCCAGTTCCTTTTGTTTATATGCAGTTATCTCACATTTGTCATTTTTTAAAAACTATTTCTTCCAATGATTTTTTCCCTTTTCCTTTCAATGATTTTTAATCGTTCTTTGTATATGTGCTGCCAAAGCGAGCACTTTAATTGTTCTGTGAAAACATACTTTCCTCCAGAGTTTAGAGCAGTTCAACTCTGTGCTTATTATTTGCTTATCTTGCTTTCTTTGTGTTTGGGAGATTTTTCACATATTTGTACTTGGTGAAACTTTTAATATTGCAATATTACAAATAAAATTTTTATGGATTTTGAAGTTTTTCTGTGGTTCCTGTTCATTTATATATTTGTTTAATGGTGGTATGTCATATGTGCTTTACATTTCTGGGGTTGTCTTATTTGTTGTTGGTTTTTTTTTTTTAAGATTTTATTTATTTATTGACAGAGAGAAACACAACTAGAGAGGGAACACAAGCATAGGGACTGAGAGAGGGAGAAGCAGGTCTCCTGCCAAGTGGGAAGCCTGATGTGGGGCTCGATCCTGGGTTTCCAGGATCATGACCTAAGCTGAAAGCAGTCGCTTAACCAACTGAGCCACCCAGGTGCCCTGACTTTTTTTTTTTAACATATTAGCTCAGATATATTTTGAGTATATTTATGTGGAAGTTTCTGGACACACAGAGAACTTACTTTTCCATGACTGTATAAAACAATATGCCAGTCTTATCTCCGGGTTACAGGAAATAGAGTTTTCATATAAAAATGTTATAAGGATGTCTGTTGAATAATTTTTAGTGCTATTGTAGAAAATCCTATATTATATCCTCAGCTCATCTGAGAGTTTATTTAGCAGCATTTTCTTAGGAGAAAATTCTACAAAGTGAAGATGATGTCTTAAAACAGCTTGTTGGGGCGCCTGGGTGGCTCAACTGGTTAAGCGACTGCCTTCGGCTCAGGTCATGATCCTGGAGACCCAGGATCGAGTCCCACATCGGGCTCCCTGCTCGGCAGTAAGCCTGCTTCTCCCTCTCTCACTCCCCCTGCTTGTGTTCCCTCTCTCATTGTGTTTCTCTCTGTCAAATAAATAAATAAAATCTTAAAAAA
Source organism: Spilogale gracilis (assembly GCA_004023965.1). Classification (NCBI taxonomy): domain Eukaryota; kingdom Metazoa; phylum Chordata; class Mammalia; order Carnivora; family Mephitidae; genus Spilogale; species Spilogale gracilis. The sequence continues at coordinate 30,103 of PITA01005718.1, read as the reverse complement.
AAAAAAAACCAAACAGCTTGTTAATGAAAACCCTTCCACTAAAACATAAAATCTAAGTATACTTTCATCTCAACACAGGAAGTGAATAGGTTGTTTTTTTATGCTTTTAAAAATATTTTATTTATTTATCTTATAGAGAGTGCATATGAGCAGGGGGAGGAGCAGAGGGAGAGAGATAGGGGAGGAATCTCAAGCAGACTCTTTGCTGGTTGCACAGCCCCGCTCCAGACTTGATCCCAGGACACCAAGATCCAGATATGAGCTGAAATTAAGTATCCATCACTCAATAGAATCAGCCATCCAGGCACCCCTGATCATGTTATTTTGTTGGAAATATAGACCCAATATAAACATTGCAGGATTATGGATTGAAACAGGTGAATTTTGGCAAGGTTTTTACCCAAATATTCACTGTGGCAAGTTTTTTTTTTTTTTTTTAAGATTTATTTCTTTATTTTAGATAGAGAAAGAGAATGAGACAGAGGGGAAGAGGGAGAGAGGAGGAATCCTCAAGCAGACTCCCCTCTGAGCATGATCCAGGCATGGGGCTCGATTCTGGAATCCTGAGATCATGATGTGAGCGTAAATCAAGAGTCGAATGCTTATCTGACTGAGTCACCCAGGCACCCCTGTGCTTTGCTGAAGAGCGGCTATGATGTTATTTCCCAACTTGTGACCGTCTTTGTTCTGATGTGAGTGTGACAATTCCCTGTTAATAGGTGGGTTCTGTAATCCCCTCTCCCTCACTTTAGGTGGGTTTGGGCCTATGGCAGAAGTGACAACATATGACTTTTGAGACTTAGGCGTGACAGACAGTACATCTCCTGTCTGGCTCTCTTGCCGTACTTATTCTTAGAAACTAGCCACATGAAGTAAATGTGTTTCCATGGAGAGACCCTCAGTCCGTGGGCACATAGCACCATCTGAACTCTCAGCTGACACCAGATTCAACTGGCCAGTTGAACCATTGATGGTCCCCAGTCAGGTGGCCCCAAATGATGCCCTATGGGGCAAAGACAGTTGGTTCCTGGTGATGTTTGGAGATTGATGACCAAGATAAGTGATTATAGTTTTAAGCTGGTAAGTTTCCAGGTGGTTTGCTACACAGAAGCAGATAACTGACTCATGTTTATAAAAACTCCGTTGTTTTAGAGCATTCCTGTACCTTAATCTACTTCTAAGTCTTGTGATGCTGTACATCTGGAAGTTACTCTTAAAAATAAGCTTATTGAAATATGATTCATGTGCCATACGCTTCACCCATTTCAGTGGTTTTCAGTATTTTTGGAGTTGCACAACTAGGTCCACAACCTAATTTTGCTACACTTTTGTCCTTTCAGAAATAAATCCTGTACCTTTTAACAGTCATTTCTTATTTCTCCCAAACCTCACAGCCCTTGGAGACAACTAATCTACTTTCTGTCTCTATAGATGAATTTCTATTCTGGCCATTTTGTATAAACAAAACCATAAATGTATGGCCTTTTGTGAATGACTTCTTTTAGTTGTCATGTTTCAAGGTTGCAGTATACATCATTATTTCATTCCTTTTTATTTCTAAATGATATCCCATTGTATGGCTGTATCTCATTTCATTTAACCATTCATGTGTTGGTGGCCTTTGAGGTTGTTTCTGCTTTTGGTTATTGGGAATAATGTTGCTATGACTAGGTGTATCTATTTTTGCATCTTTTTTCTCTTAGGTAAATACCTAGCAATGGAAATGCTGGGTCATTTGATAACTGTAGGCTCAACATTCTAAGGAAATTCCAGACTGTTTTGCAAAGAGGCTGCCCCTGTTGGGATTCCAGTATCTTCACATCCTTGTTCTCGTCTGTCTTTTTTTATTCTGGTTGTCCTCGTGGGCTGAGGTAACGTTTTTGAAATGAACTGCAAGGCCATGAGCCTAATGACACAGGCCAAACCATTCTATAGCAGATCGAGAATAAATTTAAGAATATTTAAGGACTACATGTAAAAATATTCAACAGTATGATTATGCAATAAACAAAGTAAGCTCCTAAACACAAGATGTCATAAGCCTCAGCATTCCTGGGGCATCTTACCAAGCCTGTGAGGAGTCTAAAAGCCAAGCTGTGTAAGTGTGAGGTTGAAGAGCCTTTAATACTTGGTTTGGGGACTGTGGTGCTATAGGGTAGGATGGGAGGGAGGGTGGGAAGCGTTGCCTTGAAATATTTGTTATGCATAAGGAGAAAACTTGTATTAGATAGGTATTATTCAACTGAGAAGAGAATAGGATAAAGGGCCAAAATTTGGGGGTGGCAGGTTTCAGTTTTGTGTCAGAGATGATTCCTAGTTGCAAACTTGGGCAACTTTAAGCTGAAAAGGAATAACTCAATGACTTAAGTAACTCTTGACATATTTGGAAGGTTCAAAGCATCAGGCTTGGGGTTCCTATTGCTAAGGCTAATGACCAATTTTGTTGTAAGAGTGCCTTGAGGATGGGTTCAAAAGATGGACATTTTCAAACATGGAAGAAATATTCTCAATATTGCTGGCAAATGACAAATTTTGGAAGGTGCCAAAAAGCACAACTAATTACTTTTTTCTGTGTCTTCAGGAAATTCAGTAACAATGTTCAGTTGCAGACCTTTTGACCAGGGTGTGGCAGCTCAGAAATGTACATGGCTTCTCCTAATTGGACTGGTATCTGATGCCTGCCATCTTGAAAATGATGGAGGAGGGGGAGGCTTTTGCCGTCAGCTTCATTCATTGCCTTTCCATAGGATGCCCTAGATACATTATTCTTTTTCTGACTAGGATATGAAACTAAGATATCGTAGTCCTGGGATACTAAGATATGGAAAGTTGGGAGGGCTATGTTCTGTTAACATTTCCTAATAGCAATAAAAAAATAAGTAAAATCAGAGCTGCCCAAAAATTTGAAGAAAATAAACTGCGGATCTTTAGTCATTAGAATTAAGGATAATCTGAATGACTATCTGTCAGGGACACCATTGATTAAAAAGTTTAAATAAATGAACTCAGGTCTCCTCCAAATGCTAAACATCTTTGAATTTTTGCATTCATCTTGTTAGTATATAAAAATCTATTGTTAATATTCCATCACTAAAGGTAAATGTTGCAAGTTATTTTTTAAAATATTGGCATACTTTAAATACACGCAGATTTTTAATACCTGCTAAAAGTCCTTTCTCAGTTGCCTGAGATATTAGTATTTTCTAAATATTTGGTGTCTTTCAACATATTATTATTATGTAGCATTAGAAATTTTTGCCTTCAGAATGAGTCCAGTTAAAGACTTGAGCTAAGATATTTGATGAACCTTTGATAATTTTGGGGAAAGGGAATAAGCATTACTAGACTGAAGATGTTTCTTCCAGTTTCAAGGACAAGTTAAATTTTCAGAGCTTCTGCCATGGCACAGGGTAAACTAGTAGTGGCTCTTGAAGGTTAGGTTGGGTCATCTTGTTTTAAGGATTCATTCATAAGTGGATATGGGATTTGGATCAGTATTTGGTATGATGGGAAAAGTGATATCTTTGGCATCAGTAGATTTGATTCAAATTCCTCCAGTATTTTCATACTGAATATCCTTGGTTCAGGTATATAATATCTCTCCAAAACTAAGTTTGATTATATAGTAAAATGAAATCAAAGTTATGATGGAATGTATACAAATTGTGACACAGATTATACAAATATGTTAATAAATTTATTATTCCATAGAAATCTATGTTCCTTAAGTAGTTTATATCAGCCTGAATTGTTCTTCACCAGTCTTTCTTTGACAATTAAACATATATGCAATCCCAAACTTTGGATGAATTCATGAAACCCAAAGGTAAATCTGGGGTTTTCTGTGATTACTTATGAACTTGTCAGAGAAGAGGGTGCTCGGCTGAGGAAAAACAATAACAAATAAGCCTTTAGAGGTTAACTTACTGTCAGATTATTACCTGTGATGTTGTATAAATGTAATGCTGAAGGGAATATAAGAGGGTTTTGAAAATCCTAATTACACTTAATTATATTAACAACTTTCAGGAGCATATAGAGATCATTTTTCTCCATCTCTTTCTTTATAAATAAACTCTCTATAAAACAATGAAAAACAAATGGGTCTAGAACCCTTGATAATCATGTCATTTGTACTGCTGTGCTTTAAAATCTTCTGAAACCACTGGCATGCAAGCATGTCCCAGCACAGGTCAATATCTGATATCAAAGTGTCTGGGTAAAATCAAAGAAACCAAGTTGTGTTTCTCATCTTGTTCTTCTCCTGAGTCATTTGTTATAATTGAGAGAAGAGAGGTCTTTCCTACGGAAGTGTAGGAGCTCAGAGCCAACGATGACGAGAAGAACATTAGGCCCCAGGGTTTGCATTAATCTTGGGCCAGTTGGGATTCTCACAAAATGAAAGAGGAGACTCCAGGTAGTCCTAATTAAAATTCAAGGACATTAGCCACTATTTGAATTATTTTATGGGAAGTGCTTCTGTGTTCCTTTGATGTATCCTCATTTTGTATACTATAGGAAGGGCCTTCCATAATGCCTGGAATATGGAAGCTACTTTTTGTGCAGAGGTTATAATTTTAAAAATGAAGTTATTTTGTCAAATAATGAAATGACTAACAATAGTAATCAATCTGATTCTTAACCACCAAAGTTGATTTGATTGCATAAAGTCCATTCCATTCTTTGCTATTAGACTATTTTATGTAAGTGAAATGAACCCACCCATTTTATTCAAGTTTTTGGAATATTTAAGAAAGTGTTAATAGTTTAATGAAACTCACTTGCCTTTTCCAAAAATCTCTGTTTGATAACAAAATTCCTTTTACCACAACTCCAGTACCTTCCAATTTCATAACTGGTGGTGATTTAACTTTAGATTGAATGAATGAATGAATGGATAGTTAAATAAATAACTGTGGTTTAGAATTGTATGTAAAGAGAAAATAGTAAGATGAAGTTTGATGTATTTAAATAGAGTAAAAAATTGTAAGCTCATAATGTGAATATTTCAGTAGCAATAATCCCTCAGACTTAATTATAGAATACTTTAATCTGAGTAAATTATCTTCTTTATTCACACTAATGTAATGTGTCTGGGTATTTGCTTAAATTTTACCTTTTTATACTGTGTACATAAAGGAATGAGTGAGAAATTGTATTTTCACTTTGTTAACTTCCCTCATTTATGATTTCATTATTTAAACTAATTAGCTTTGTGCATGACTAAGTTGCTCTTCTTCTGGTTGCTTAGGATTTACATTTATTTAAGCATTATGACTTTATAATGATGCAACGTCAATTCAGGCCTGGTATAAAGGAATTTGCAAGTATGCTACAGGATATGAGATAACTTGGGGGTCCTGCCAAGTTCACCCTAAACCCCCACTCTGTGTATGGTTCCAGGTACCCAGTATTTCTGCTCTCCACAGAGGTTTGATGGCCTTGGAGTGGTGACTTGAACAGATGTGGACACATCAACACATTTCTCTGGGTCTTTTTGTCCCAGCAGTACCTATCGAGTAGTGTCTGATGGTCTAACAGAGGAAATTTGGATAATTGGCAGCCTTGTTTTCTGACCTGTGAAGAAAGCCAGAACACTTGGTTCAATTTTTTGAAATATTCAGTGAGATATTTCAGGATCATTCCATAAATCACCTTTTTTTTTATTTTTATTTTTTTGGGGTCATTGGTTGTTCTTCAACTCATTCAACTTGAATTTCTGTCACTTACAACCAAGTGAATCCTGGCTAACTCATGTACTTGGGAATTGATGGGTAAACTTTTGAAAGGCAGGCTCATGAGTTTGTTTTTTCTTTCTTCTCTTTTGTTTTTTTTCCCCTATCATGCTATATCTAACATGGTTTTAAAAGACTATAAGTTGAAACATTCTGAAATGTTGACTTCTGGCAAGACCTCTAAGAACTGAATTCCTAGTAAAGAGCAAAATGGAGAAATCTGCTTTCCACATGCTCTCCACATGCAGCTGTGATTTGGACAAGCCTCTGTTTTTGGTTACAGGACGTTTTCTTTAGTTTGAAAAGACATGATCTACCAATAGGAGAGTTCACGAATTAGCTATTTAAGTCAGCTACTTGTGCATAAAACAGTCATCACCGGGAGCTCGTCAACTACTCACAGGAAACCGTTATAGCATGCCTTGATTTTGTTTATTTTTCTTTTTTTAAAAATGTAGTTTGTGATACAGAGAGGAGCAGCGACAGTCTGAAGATGTATTGCTTCATGATGTCAGTAAGGCCTTTGGCAGTCTTCTGTGATATTCTTCTGTAAAATAAGGAAAGCAGGAGTCTGTGTATAGGAATAAACGGTTGCCCAGAGAGTACTGGATAATTAAATTGGGCCCTTTTTTCTCTTAAAAAAAAAAAATCAGTCTGCCTTGACTTATAGCAGTGGAGGGAAATTTGATCTGAAACAGAAATTCTGTCTCCCAAAGCCTTAGATAATTTATTTTGACATATCTTACTATTGTTCCTCTTAATTGTGATAATGGTAATAGTAATAGCTAAGACTTACACGCCATGATTAATACTAGTGAGTTTTTATTCTTTATCTTCCTGAGTCCTTACAATTTACATGTGAGGAAGAGTATATTATCCACACGTTAAGAGGAAGATGGGACCCTGAGTGATTTTGCAACCTGTTCAGTGTCTATTATAGTTCAGAGAGGGATTCAAACTAAATTGCCTTGCCTTTGAAGCAAGTTCATTTCCATACTGCTCTATAAATGTGCATAAATGAGGTCTATGATCAAGGCAACTAATGTTATGCTTTGTCACTTGCCTGAGTAAGGTATTAGAGAATGTGAGAGAGAGAAATTCAGGCAAGGATCTTTAGAAAGATTCAGAGGTTTTCATTTAAAAGCATCATTATTCCTAGGAAGATAAAAAACATTTAAAAACTTGTTGATGCATTTGTTTCTTTGTTTGGAAGATTGATTCCAGTCAGTTTTTGCTGGGGTTTCCCTTCCTCATATTCTGTCAATTTTAGCTCCACAAAGAACACTCCTCCAGTCAAATCATTCACTTGGTTTTGAATACGGTCACAAGAAAAATCTCTCAAGTTCTCCTTAAAAATAAATTAAGCCATCACTCACAGCAAACATGACCTCCCCACGCAAGGAAATTAAATATAGAGGGTAATTTACAATTAAGCTAATACTTAATTTTCTGTCAGAGCTAGAGCCTTGCTTCAGACTGAAATATTTGAGTGCGTGTAACTCAGATTTCCCATGGTGCCCCTGGGTCTCCTCTGCCTTACCTCTAGGAGAGCAGTCAAGATGGCAAGGTTCAGTGTCAGTGATTGAGTTCATTAAACCATTTATTTCAATCATAAAATCTATCCAAATTTTCTTGTAACTTGTACCCTAAGAAATATACTGAATCATACCTCTGTGTTAACTTGTATTTCTCCCCGTGGAAATGGAGCTGATTTTTAAATACTCCCATGATACTCAGGTTGTTGGTATAGAAGTCTCATCTTCCTAATGAAAGTGATAGGAGATCATGTATGCTTCATGTATGTGCATATTTGCATTTCTTATTCATTGAATGTGAAATATCTCCCCAAAGAATAAATAATTTGAAAGCCAACCTTTTTAGCAAACAGTAGTAATAATAATAACAACAAATGGTGTTGGTGAAATTACTCATTCCAGTTCATTTCTCTCATCCTAAAATAAGAAGATAAAATACTATTTACTCTTTCTGTCTGGTCATAGCCAATATTATTATTTTTCATAGATATAAATATCTGATGTTCTCATTTGTCTCTTCTGTCTAATCAACAACACTATGCACACACCATTTTTGTAACAAATGAGATAATCACTTTATTTATCTTCAGTATGATTCCTTGGCTCATATAGAAAAATTTATTATCCAGAAATGACTCTACTTTAATATGCTGCTGTTTACTACCATTTCCCCAGTTTTCCCATATATTAACTCAAAAAATCAATCTTATACAAACTTTCCTCATCAGACTTGTATTTTTGTTTTTTTTTAAAGCTCATTTTAAGTCATCAAGTGCAATAATTGGAAAGTTCCTAAATTCCAATTTCTAGAATGAATGACTGTTTAGTATTATTTTATTCTGTTTTCTGTATGCAAAAGCAATCCTTATATCCCAAATTTTAAAAAATACTATTTAAATTATACCCATTTACTCAGTATCATTGGAAAATGAGTTTCAGATAAATAAGAGAATACATTTATTTAGAGTTTAACCTTTATTTGCACTATAATTTTTTAAAGATTTTATTTATTTATTTGACAGAGAGAGAGAGATCACGAGTAGGCAGAGAGGCAGGCAGAGAGAGAGGAGGAAGCAGGCTCCTCACTGAACAGAGAGCCTGATGTGGGCTTGGATCCCAGGATCCTGAGATCATGACCTGAGCCGAAGGCAGAGGCTTCAATCCACTGAGCCACCCAGGCACCCTGCACTATAATATTTTTATTCAAATTATCTTTATAAATTTTTTTTGAGATGGGGTGGGAAGGGCAGAAGGAGAAGGAGAGAGAGAATTCCAAGCACGCTCCATGCTCCGTGTAGAGTCCAACATGGGGCTTCATCTCATGACCCTCAGATCATGACCTGAGCTGAAATCAAGAGTCAAGATGCTTTAAATGACTGAGCCACCCAGGTGGCCCTGTAAAGTTATTTTTATCTTATTATTGTTCTGTCCTGTAGCAAATTAAGAACAAACACTAAAAACATTTCAGTGTTTTCTTGATGTCTCTGTATTGTTACTGGGAGCGCTAAATTTGAGTTTCATCTGTAATTATAGAAACAGGGCTATGAAATTTTGGAGAGATGGGTCTGTATCTCAGGAAAATCTCTGAGAGTTGCTTTGTCGAAAATTTCTCTACACCTTTTTAAAAATTATCACCATTTTGCCATACACACACACACACACACACACACGCGCGCGCGCACACACACACACACACACACGTATATGGTGGAAACATTTATCCATGTGAGCTCCAGGTCCCTGAAACTTTCCGAAGAGGTAATTGCAGAATAAAAGGTCAAAGCAATTTCTTCCCAGGTGATTTAATAAAAATGATAGTTTATATGAGTGTAGCTCTTTACAGTTACTGACAACTTCTGCAAGCATTGATTTGATCTTGCACTACATGATATGGTTAGTGGGGGACATTTAGCTCATCTCACTCTATATATAGGTAAAGAAACTGGAGAAGCACAGAATTTAAGTGTCTTCTCCAACTGTGCAGGAAATAGAAGCTCTGTATCCAAGACCAAAAGTCAGTGTTTGTTTGTTTTTAAGATTTTATTTATTTATTTGAGAAAGAGAGAATGGGAAAGGGAGAGCACTAGAGGGGAGAGGTCAGAGGGAGAAGCAGACTCCCCACCGAGTAGGGAGCCCAATGTGGGACTCTATCCCAGGACTCCAGGGTCATGAACTGAGCTAAAGGCAGTTGCTTAACCAACTGAGCTGTCCAGGTGCCTGAGAAGTCAGTGTTTGAATTCCTAGTAGTAATAACATTCGCTAAAAATCATGGAGGGCTTACCCCGAGCCGGGTGCCTGTGCTACACGCATTATCTTAGTCCTCTCCACAAGGAAGCACCTACAGTCATAATGCTCATCTGACACAGGAATGAACTGAGATTTAATGAGATCTGGCCTAATATCACGTAGCTGGTATGTGGCATAGCATGAATGCTTAAGATGTAAAGGCTCTCCCTAACTGAAAGTGTTGGGAAGGATATTTTGTTGCATTATTTAATCTCTATGCTTCAGTTTCCTCATCTGTTAGAGTTAATAATACTGCCCACACTCTGGGATTGTGAGAATTTTGAAGTTAATATAGGAAAAGAGCTTAAAACAGTGCATGATATATAATAAACACAAAATAAATATGAGTCGTTTTTAATGATTTTATTTATTTGAGAGAGAGAGAGAAAGCATGAGGGGAAGGGAAAGGCAGAGGGAGAAGCAGGCTCCCCACTGAGCAGGGAGCCCAACACAGGGCTTGATCCCAGGACCCTGAGATCATGAGCTAAGACAAAGGCAGACACTTCACCAACTGAGCCATGTAGAGCACCAATATTAGCTATTATTTTTTATGTGATATTGGTCTAAGAGTATCTGTTTTTTTAAATTTAAAAGTCAATAGTGAAGAAGGAACATTTATGTAAGATTGCTTGGTATTAAACCAACCGAAACTGACATACATTTCCATATATAAGTTGCATGTAATAAAAGCATCCTACAAATTAAAATTAGGACTTTGCCAATGAAACAAAGCCACTGTCATCAAAATAGGACTAGCCATTGGTGAGAAGAATGTAAACTCAATGATTCCCCTTTAAGAACTAAGTGAGAAAGACAGTGGATGATAAAGAATACTGTCAGTACAGATAATGTGGGATAACTGGTGATTAAAGCTTGTTTTCCTTCATAGATTTCTTTGAAGTTAAGGGACAAGGAATCAGATTGCACTGTGTTTTGTTGTTCCATAACAAAGAATAAGAGTAATTTAGCACAACTTTAATGCTAATACTTAGCTCAACCCTAACCCTCTATCCACTGAGATGGTTCCCTGCTGAACTTCACCTGTACTTGCTGAAGCGGGGAGCAGGCTAAGGCTTAAGCAGGGAGCAGGCTAAGGCATCTTAGATGCATGGAAAGTTTTTGATTGATCTCCATCAGGTCCTCTTTCCCAGATCTACCCTCAAGGAATTCGCTTTATAACTCAATGAAGAGAAAGTGTAAACACCTTTCATGTTGTTGTTGTTTTGCTGTATGTGAGTTCACATCACAAGAAAACTGTTCTAGGCTCTTTCACAACTACTTCACCATCAACTCCATTTTAAAAATAACTTCCAGGAAGTATTTAGCTTTTCCCATAGACGTAGTCCTGGATTCATATCTCAGAGCTGGAGTATAAATTCTTTAGAATGGTTGCAGATGCTACTCAGTTAATATTAGACTTAACCCTTATAATCTCTGCAGATTTATTGGGCTAGGGTTTTGAGAACATCGGTGGGGGAGCTTTGTAAGAAACACTCTAAATGAGATCATTTATATCACGTAGGAAAAAGGATAGCGAGTTAAGCCTCCTATAGGTTCTTCAGAAGATTTATTTTTTTTTCATTTAACCATATAGATTCACCCAATCAACAAACATGTAATCAAGCTATTATAATGGCAGAACTGGAAAAATGAATGAAAACTTGTGCCTCTTTCAAGAAGTTTAAATAGTAGAGCAGCAAAGAATGTAATGACAACACCGTGGAATGAAAAACTCTGAGAAATGGTTATATGACAGCATAGAAAGCGGGTTGTGAAACCTAGCCTGGATGGGTAGGGAAAAGAGAGTGCCATCCTGGAACCTGGGTCTTGAAGATAAGTAGAAGCAAAAAGTAAATGTAGATGAGGAACAAAGCAGCCCACATGCCTCCCTAAATAGTTTCTCCTATAGTCACCATACAGGTCAAGTGGATTGGGGTTTCTTTTGTTTGGGTTTGCTAAAATCAAAGAAATCATCCTAACAATAATATTTGAGAGAAGGCTTATTACTTTTACCTGTAAATGAACCTGTTCGCAACTACAAAGCCATATGTGTCCCGGACGGGTAACGTCCCCTTGAAGTAGAATCGGCTGACTATGAAAGTTTCCCCAAATAGCGCTCTTCCTGTCATTGTCTAGTCATTAAAGTTCCAGTGTCTGGCCCCCAGAATAGAGGGAGTGAAGCGAGTTCACAAGATTGGCGATCTAAGGATAGAGTCTGCCGGCCCGGGAGAGCAAGCGGTCCCATTGAAGTTGCCAGCAGGAGTGCTGGAGAGTTTTCTCTTGGCCTCAGGGAAATTCTCGGGCAGGCGATGCCTCTGGGGGACCCCCTGGGGATCAGGAAGACATACTCACCCAGGGACGGAGGGCTCAGAATCACTACTGAGCCATTTTTGTTTCTTAGTCTTCTGGGCCATCCTCTCTATCACTCCAACATGAAAATGGGGCCACTTCCCTAGTAAAGAGAAAGAAAGTAGTTCAAACAAAGGAGTTTTGATTTTGTTTTGCAAGGAAAAATCACGGGGCAATGGAGAGGGATATGGAAGAGTTGAAGGCTCCAGGATTTGGTCACTGGTGGGAGGTGGAGTCCCAGGCAGGAGTTTGGGCGTCCTTCTGGATTAAACCTTCATGTGATTTAGGAAACAGACACAAAGCAAAGCAGTTTGAGATCCAGATTAGTTGTTTCTGGATCTGTAAAATTTCCCCAAGGAATAATCGTCTCTTGTTTGCTTACACCTCTCTTGGGACCCTTAGCACTTTCTAACTGGTATTTAGAATTATCTGTGTATCTCTTCCTCTTAACTGAAGTGAAAGATCCCTGTGGGTTTAGCTTAATCCCTAAAATGAAAATGTTTTTATATTCCATATATCACAGAATGCATATATCCATATATCACTCATGGATCTTGAGTGAAACACTACAGCCATTTTTGTAAATAATCTCTTAGTAATCTAGCAATACGATTTTTTTTTTATCTCCACTTACTGAAATGAGCATATTTGTTATTTTTAAAATATACTTAGATTACAGTTTCATTAAAGGATGTTTTTAACTAACAAAGCTTGTTTAAATATTAAAATGTTATTCTTTACAAAATCTTTCTGTATTAAAAATAGTCCATGTTGGGGCACCTGCGTGTCTCAGTCTTTGAGCGTCTGCCTTCAGCTCTGGTCATGATCCCGGAGTCCCCAGATCGAGCCCCGCATCGGGCTCCCTGCTCGGCGGGAAGCCTGCTTCTCCCTCTCTCACTCCCCCTGCTTGTGTTCCCTCTCTGGCTGTGTTTCTCTCTGTCAGATAAATAAATAAATAAATCTTAAAAAAAAAAAAGTCCATCTTATTCTTGCAACATTATTTGCATTCTTTTTACATAACCTGAATACTTCGTCTACCATTTCAAACACGATGGAAGCAACCGTCTCTCTGCTGTGCTTTTTGCTTTCTGCATGACTTTTAACTTTGTACATTGTTTTGCAGTGCACCATATGTTCTTAGTAAGCAGGAAAAAAAATGAAATCACTCAAAAAGTGCTTGGTATTATTGCACACAATTTCAGAAGACAGTATTAGTTCATCATCTTATTTTATCTGACGTTTTGACAAGTGTCTTAGCAGATCAGAGAGAAGAGAGGCTTTTACATGATTAAATTATACCAAGAAACACACACACAGTATGTCAGTGTAGTTGAGAATTTTCCCAGGATCAGTAATCATTGCGTAAGAGATGATTCGCGTCTCTGTATAACTGGGCCTGGGAGTTATCTGTAACTGCTAATGTCCTTAAAGAGTAATGACTCTGAAAGCACTTTGAACTTGTAAAGTCTCTGCCAGACACTGCAGATTGGCCAAGTTCAACCTTCTCCCTTTCCCACTTGTGCTATAAAAACGGGAAAGCTGAATTTTATCCTCCAGCGTCTTCTGTAGGCAGGTGTGCACTGAGGCACAGATCTGAGAGAGAGAAACAGAAAGCCACTAAGTTTTTGGAGACAGTTCTTGCTATCCTGAAAATGGCTGATGTCCTGTCCTTCCTCATCATCCCCACCTCAAATGTGGACCAATGCCTTGAACTACAGTAGGAGCTCATAGTCCTTAGCTGGCCAGGACAGGATGGGGAAGCATCCAGGAAGATGGAACCTGGGTCTTGAGCATTCTTGAACCACATCACAGAAGTTCTGGACCAAACTTCTCCAGACTCACCATGCAAGAAAAATAAGCCTGTAGCTTTTAGACATCGTAACTCAGATTGTATGGATGGACACATCCTAGCAAATACAACAGTATGTAAATAAGAGTCATGTTACTGTTGTAATTATTAGAAATACTCCAATCTCTGTAGTGTCTGGGGAGAGCCACAATTAAACCCTTGCAGCAGGATGTAATCTTTTCTTAAAGCCTCTCACTGTGGGAGACTTTTCCGCTTATTTTGATAATGTTTAATGGCTTTCTTTCCTTAATAAGCAGAGGCACATTTTATATTATTCTAAAAATGAAATACAGCTGATTACGTTCCATTTGCTGTTTTCCCATTTTACTGCTGATGAATCTACGCAGCTATTCCTTAGGTTAAACAGAAAAATCATCTTTTAAAACATATTTTTAATCATGTTAATGTATTTCCTCTGGACATATATGAGTTATTATTTAGTTTCATAATTAATGTCCCACTAGCAAAATACAGAAGTTTAGAGTTAGAAAGTTCTTAGAAATATTTATTTCTGTCTTTTTACTTTCCCCACTCCTTAATAGTTTATTTACTTCAAAGTGCCAACGATTGTCTACTTCTCTTTTCTTGGGCAGTCAAGACCACAGTGATCATAGGTGAATCATTTAATCACATGATGACTCATTTTCAGTAATTAATTAATTCATATTATAGAGATGCCGAGGATCCAGGAGTTCTAGGTCTGAATTTAGAAGTATTATATTAAAACTCTAACTCGTTTGTATTCATGTAGATCTGTTAATATAAAATATAAACAATAAATTGTGATGTAGAAAGGGGAAAAATTATTTTCTTTAATTATTTTGTACCAACATTTACAGCTTCCAAGCTTAGCAAAACATTTGGTAAGTTTTGTAATAAGCTTCAAAGTTTACAGAGTTCTTTCCCATAAATTAATGCCTTATGTCTTCACATTAGCCTTATATCCATCTTCCAAATTAAAAACTGACTCGGGGGGCGCCTGGGTGGCTCAGTTGGTTAAGCGTCTGCATTTGGCTCAGGTCATGATCCCAGGTTCCTGGGATCTAGCCTCCCACGGGGCTCCCTGCTCAGCAGGGAGTCTGCTTCTCCCTCTCTGTCTACACCTCCCCCCTGCTTGTGCTCTCTCTGTGCGTGATCCTGCACCCTCTTTCTCTCAAATAAACGAATAAAATCTCTAAAATAAAATAAAAAACTGACTCACACATGTTAAATGATTTACCTAAAAGCACATCACAGAACTCATAATTGACAGACTGAAATTCAGATTGCAGTGTTTGTACCTTTTTAAAAACAGCGTTACCGACTGTGCTCACTGTGTTTTACACTAGATCTTAGGTATTATATATCTTATATCTGAAAATTTGTGTTCTTTTACCATCCTCTCTTTCCCCCACCTCCAAGCCTCTGGCAACTTTTCCACTCTCTGTTTCTGTGAGTTAGAAGTCTTGGTTTATTTTTTTAAAATTTTTATTCTTTTTTTTTTTTAATTGCATGGATAAGTGATACCATGCAGTATTTGTCTTTCTTTGGCTTGTTTTAGGTAGCATCATGCCCTGATGGTCCATCTCATTGCAGATGGCAGGATTTCTTTACTTCTCATGACTGAATAACATTCCATTGTGTGCGAGTCCATTGACGGACACTGTGAACCCCCTAGGTCCCCCCTTTAGCATATGCCTTCAGCAGAGATGAGCTTCAGGTTGTATTTCCACCATGGAGATGAACTTGCTGATCTAGCCAGGTCTCTTGCCAAAGCTCCCTGGTAACAAGGGGTATAGCAGAGCTTGGTAGTTACCGCAGGGGTGAGGCTCCTCCTGCAGGTGGACAGAGAAATGTTGAGAGCGTCTGCAGCAGCGTGTGATGTAGGTCCTCCGGCACCTGCTCACAGCTGCAGAGCCTCTAGTGCAACATCTGGAGCACCAGACCACCTGCAGTCAGGCTTCACCTGTTTGGCTGGAGGCTGCTGGTATTTTCGTTTCTTAGTCCCCATCCTACACAGGTCCAGGTCTTTGTCACTCTAGCCAGCTCACAGGGTGGGGACCTTCGGTGTCAGCAAGAGTGCAACTCTTCCCCTCCAATGAGGTCTGGGAGCGGATCCCATGGCCCGCGCCCCCTCACTGCATAGAGAGGCAGGCTTGCATAGAGACCCAGAAAGCCACGGGCTCTTTACTCTTAAGATGTAGAAATGGAGGCTCCAGGAAATTAATGAAAGTCAAACAGTGTGAGTTGTCTACAGTGATGGCGTTTGGAGACCTTCACAGCTTTTACGAAGCTTTTCTTCTCCTCCTCTTCTTCCTCCTCCTCATCCTTGTCCTCCTTCTAGTCCTCCTCCTCCTCCTCCTCTTCCTCCTCCTCCTCCTTTTTTTTGGTTAGGGATGTCCCTTCTCAATTCATAGACTTTGTAATCCTAAATTGTTGCTAGTCTAAAATGCTGGCTTACAAAATGAGATTCCATCATAGAATGTGCGGGAAGAGCACAGTAATACTTCTATTTATATTTAGGTTTAATCTTAAAAATAATTGAACTTTTACCACTTAGTATATACGGTGGCAGTCCCCTGTCCTTTGTTCTTGGTTTGGGGCAGTGGCCCACATTTGAAGTGGACATAAAGAAAAGAGAAACGGATGTCCTGCTGGACTACAGAGACCGGAAACTTAAAAATACATTTTCTAGATTCCTTTTCCTTTAGATTTTGAATTTGTTTCAAGTTTTTACAGCTGGATTGCTTACTTGAGATTAAGAAGGCAGAAATGAGTTGGGGGCCATCCTTCTGCCTCTGTGTGGGGCGGGGGAGATTTTTTGCAGGACGTCATTGGGTTCATGTACATCAAGAGGAAGAAAAGTCTAGCAGGCCTGCTTTGTTTGTGAAATCATGAGTTGTCACAGATGACCGTGATGGGGATGCCTACTTTTCACCTTCTTTTTATAGTGGCATCCCCGGTGAGCAAGTTCAGAAATAAAAAGAAACTAGTTATCAGTCCATGCACCAACTGTAGGAATCTCAAAAGCCTTATAGTACATGAAAGAAAAGACACATACAAAGTTATATAATACATGATTCCACTTATAAGGTATTCATAAAAAAAAAAACCTATGGACAATAATCAAATTTGTGGATATCTGGGAGTCAGGAGGGGCAGATGACATAGGGGCAGGAAGATACTCTTTGGACAAATACAAGTATTTTATATCTTGATTGTGGTGGTACTTACAGAACTCTGTACATTTGTCAAAATTTTTTTAGACCTAAGAAAGGTGAATTCTGTCAAAAATTCTTAAATTTTATACTAAGAAGGGTAGATTTTACTGAATGTAAATTTTACCTCAATAAACATGACTTTTATTTATTTATTTATTTATTTATTTACTTACTTACTTACTTAAAGATTTTATTTATTTATTTGACAGAGAAAAACACAGCCAGAGAGGGAACACAAGTAGGGGGAGTGAGAGGGGGAGAAGCAGGCTTCCTGCCGAGCAGGGAGCCCAACACCGGGCTCGGTCCTGGGACTCTGGGATCATGACCTGAGCTGAAGGCAGATGCTTAATGACTGAGTCACCCAGGCACCCCTAAACATGACTTTTAAAACCTGTTTGAGGAACACAGGTCTTGAGAAATCCTTTTCATCCCCATTCCCTGGCCTGCCCATGTTTTATCACCGTGAATCAAGTCACACTATTGAACATGGTTTTAGGGTTTCATTTTTGTTTTGTTTTTGATCACACACATGATTTCACAGTTTCTGTGGGTCAGAAGTCTGGACATAGGTTGTCTGGGTCCTCTGCCTAAGATTCCACATGGCTGCAATCAGAGTGTGGGCTGAGTTGGGCTCTCCTCTGAAGGCTCAACCAAGGAAGAACCTGCTTTTATGTTCAGTCAGGCTATTAGCAGAATTCATTACCTTGCACCTGTGACTCTGGGGGCTCAGGCTACTTGCTGGGTAGAGCCTGGAGGCTGCTCTTAGCTCTTAGAGCCCACCCATGTTTCCTTGAGAGTTTACACAGCCCCTAGTGCTGTGTGCTGTCCCATTGCAGCTGCTTATCTCATCTAGCCAGCCAGGTGTCTCTCAAGTGAAACTTTTAGCAAGATAGACTCTTAAATAATATAGTGTAAACACGGTGGGACATGCCTTTACATTTTATTCTGTTGGTTACAAACAAGCCACAGGTCCTGTGCATGCTCAACAGGGGAGGATTACGCAAAAGTGTGGACACCGGGCGACACACATCATGGTGGGCACCCTAAAGTCTGGGGAGAATAATGAGGGGTTCAGTGCATACCCAGAGGATTGGTTCTGTGCATGGTGGACGTGGTTGGGAAATGGGGGAAGGGGGGACTGGGAGCTGGATCAGGAGAAGCTGGATGTGCTGAGCGCATGAGGATGAGGGTTTAGCAGGGGATAGATATGGTAAAGGTTCAAGTTTGACACCACATTTCAGTATTTTCCTGGAGAGATGTCTACTCTCTCTGGAGACAACCTCAACTCAGATTTCTTATACAAAATGGTATTTCAAGAGAACCAAGATGTACCTAGATAAATTAAAAAATAAAAAGTAAAAGTTTCACATTTCTTTTTTTATCTCACAACTCAGATATGTACTGGTTAGATTTCAGATGTCTCATCCCGGATATTACTGTTTTTATATGCCTACATATGCATATATTTTTATACAAATGGGATCTGGCTACATATGGTTTTGCAGCTTATTGAATTGTTTCTCTCCTCTGCCTTTTGCTTTTTCATTTTCTGTTGCTTCATCTTTTCTTTTTCTAATAATTATTTTCTTTCAGTAGGGTCTGGCCCATGGTTAGTTCAAGAATGACAGTGAGAAATGGAAATAGTGTTGGGTGGTATACTGCTCAGATACCTTCTCCATGCACAATCTGTAGCTTCCTAGGATGGAGGCTAAGGAACCCAGCGTCCTGGCAGAAGGGCAGTGTGGTATTTGCTTGTCATAGGCACTGATTGGGTATTTGGGGGCAATTTATTCCTATACCATTGACCATTGATAAATTCCAACTCTTCAAATACTCACAGCTATTTTCTCTCTTCTCCCCTCTAGCATCTCCAGACAATTTCTCTAGTTTAATTGCAGAAAATGGATCATTCAGTGATAAACTGATGATTCTCTCACTTAATTCCAGAGAAATCTGCCTTTTGCCGAGCTAGCTCTGGAAAGAAACACGTTGGCTTTGCGCATCTTTGGTTTTCATTAGATTCGAGTTTTTATGAAATTTTTCCTTTTTGTTATATGTGGTTATATGAATTGTTTCCCCTCATTTTCAGCAGGTTTTACAGAAAGGAGACCAAGTAAATAAATATACTTTTCTTAGGCAATTTTCCCCCTTTTCCTAACTCCGAGCTTCAGCTTAAACCACAACAGCAATATCATGGTCAGGCTAGATAGAAGGTCACCAAAGGAAAAAGCTGAATGTGTATTCATTTCAAAGTGAGCTTAAGTGCATTTGGGTGAAAGGTTACACCCATTAGAGCTGATGTAAATGGACTCCTCTAGGAGCAACATATTCAGTTCCAAACCTAAGTGACCTCCACTAATGTTTGGTGTCATCTGGGAACCAGAATTTGAGCTGTGTCCCTGATGCTCAAGACTTGGGTCCAGGATCCCTCTGTGTGACTGAGGTGATTCCAACTCCCCACCATGTGAGATCACAGAGACACTCACTCATATTTTCCTCAGGTCCATGTTAAAGTTAACCATCTGCTATTCACTGTCATCTGTCTCTTGACCTGAGTGAAAAATGGTATGTGTCACTTTAGTTCTCATTAGGTAGGCATTTGTACTCTGAGAAGACTTCTTAATTAATCTTCATGAAGCGAATGTCAGCCAAGGCCATGTATGGATTTGTTCTGAAGTGTGAGCTGTCTTCACACCTTTGTAGGTGGTCCTTTGAGGTCAAGCCCGAACAAGATTGATAGGAGAAGTGCTATTGAGGCTTCTTAGATAATTAATTTCAAAGGAGTTTGACTACATCTAGTCTTCTAGTCTTTACTATTAAAACAGCATGTTCAAATTTCTGATTCAAAAGTCATTTCCTTTCTTCTTTTATATCTTCCTCATGAAAGATGCAAAAATTGTAGGATTGTGGCCTAGGGATGCCTTGAGATGAAGAGTCCGGTACATGTACTAAGACACTATATTGTCTTTTAAGATTCCATGACAACCCCTCAGACAGGATATGATTCATTTAATCTTTTCCCTTGAGAATAATAGTCCTTTGTTGCTTCTTAAGTGTTTCAGTTACTAATGATTCTGAAAAAAGACACTTGGTTTTGATGATCAACATATATTTTGCATATTCCAAACCAGTTTAACCCCCAAATTTTTTTAAAAGATTTTATTTATTTATTTGACACAGAGAGAGATCACAGGCAAGCAGAGAGGCAGGCAGAGAGGGAGGAGGAAGCAGGCTCCCTGCTGAGCAGAGAGCCTGATGTGGGCCTCCATCCCAGGACCCTGAGATCATGACCTGAGCTGAAGGCAGAGGCTTTAACCCACTGAGTCACCCAGGTGCCCTAATCTCCAAATTTTGATTCTTTGGCAAATATACTAGATAAGCAGATAAATAATTGGATCCAGTCTTTTAAAAAGTTACCTGTATTAGACCTGAAAGACTGAATGTCCTATTTATTTATTTATTTATTTATTTATTTATTTATTTACTCAGAATTCCTATGAAATTATCTGTCTGCTCCTGAGAGTAGAGATGATGTTTATTTCACTCTAAATCCTTGAGACAATTAGATCAATACCTCGAGTATATTATTTGCTCAATAAAACATTAGAATAAGAATATATTCAGGATACACTTTTTTTTAAAGATTTTATTTATTTGTTTGATAGAGAGAAATACAAGAGGAGTGAGAGAGGGAGAAGCAGGCTTCCTGCTGAGTATGGAGCCTGATGTGGGGCTCAATCCTGGGACTCCGGGATCATGACCTGAGCCAAAGGCAAATGCTTAATGACTGAGCTACACAGACGTCCCTATTTCAGGATACACTTGATGTTGGTAGGAGATGTCACTCTACAGTGACAACGCAGATTTGCCTGTGTAGCCTGTTCGTGGCTCTGAGTTACACTCTTACCCCACAAAACCCATATAAGGGCAAGATGGGAGTATGTTGCTCTCAGTAAAGAGCATGGTTCAGATGCCTCATGGATTTCCTGATTGTAGAGACACTGTTTTCCTGGTGGAAAAATGCACCAAATAAATCAAACCTCAATGATTGCCATCTCCAGATTCAAAGTTACCAAAACTGTAGCCTGGTTATATACTTTGTTTGGACCATGTTAAGATTAAAACAAAGAAAAAAAAATAGTTGCCAACTGCAATTTTTTTTTTGTTTTGAAAATTTGTAAGCATCAAATTACATTCTTCTTGGGAAGGATTGACTAGAGCTTTGTTGCTCTTACCACTTGGGATGGAGCTTACGGATTTTATGTAATTCCAGTTTGAGGCAGCCCGTTGTGGTCGTGGGCATCACCTACCTTAACCTGTAGGAATTTACTCTTGTGGTTCCTGAATAGCTTTATCCTAGAATTTCCCTGTGCAGGTTTCTCCTATTGCTATGTTTTGGGGCTAACATTGAAGCACCTGTGTGTCGGGGAAACTGGTTACTAAAGTCAATATGATCAGGTACCCAGGCTCTTCTCCAAGTTAAGTAGGGAACGTGGCACTCTGACCCAGTGTGGGGTCCTGAAATCAGGACTAGTTTGTATTTGCAGAGATTAGAGCCAGGAGAAATGGAAGAAACATCCCAGCAAAAGGGGGACTCGGTACTTCTGAGTAGAGAGAAAGAAACTGATCTCATTAACAACCTCATCGTTCCGGAAGAATACTGAATGGAAAGTTCCTCGTATAAAGAGATTGTATTCATATCTAGGCAAAAAAGCCAGACCAGGCCTTCCCCTCAGATTTCCATCCCTAGGAACCAATGTAACAAACCCTGAGCTTTGGAAACTGCTTGAGGGATGGTGACCTCTTGTTGTTGTCTTTGCATTGTGTGTGAAAGGAGGAAGAGAAGAAGGGCAATATGGAGGAGTCGGTAACACTAAGTGATGTGGGAAATGAACAGAAGTAGGTCAAGGAGAATGACTCGTCTTAACATGTGGCATTTTGTTGGCAGGAAACAGTGAAACAAGCACTGTCTGAATACTTCCGCCATGCACTCCACATAACTCTTGGGCTGTGGATTGGGGGAGCTGGCATCTCTGTGTAGGCTTGATACTGGTTTTAAATAGCGTCCTTCCAAATGGGGAAATCAACTAGGAACTATAGTCAGATGTTGGGATGATAGCTGTATGTGTTATCCATTATCGCAGTAACCCTCTGTAACAACGACCACAGAACCTCAGTGATATACATCAAGAAGCATTTATTGTCTACAACAGTGAGGAGGTTAGCTCAGCTCTGCTGATTGGGATTGTATTCAGGCAAATGTCTGGGTGCAGCTGGATGTCACACCCGGGGCACCTGGGCATCCAGGTTCCACTCACTGTGTTTTATTATCCCGCAGGCTAGTCCTTGCTTATACTCACAACAATGATAAAACTCAAGAGAGAAGAAACCCAACAGTAGAAGTGCTTCTCTAGCCTTTACTTGTGTCATTTGCCATTACTAGTTATGTGGCCAAGCCTGGAGACCCAGTGGGAGGACAGTGCAAAATTAATTCTCATCACACTCTCATGGAGTTAAGCCATTACAATTTTTAGGGTATTTTTACTGCGGCATAACCCAGCATAACCCTCTAATGATAAAATCATTAAATATTTTCTCATCATTATTTTTATATCTCAGATGGAAAATTATACCGATGACAAATACTTATGGTCATATATTTCTCAAGGATCTATACACAATTACGTATAAAACATCAAAAATAATTGGTTCTCCAATGCAGAATGGTCTCAGGTCATCACAGAATATTTAACCAAAATGAACATTTGTTTAATAAGATGACTGCCATTTGGTAATGTATGACATCAGTGAAACAAAGATCTTTTTAGAGTAATGCTGAATTCGCAGATTCTGTTTTCACCAACTTCTTAAGTACTATCTAAGCAGAATAAGTTTATAACACAGCCTTGATCCTCTCATTTCAAGAAGATCACTTGTTTCAAAAGCACCTTTCTCTCTCTAGCTCAGTTGTTCAACTCGACTCTTATTTTGGGATCTTCTTGTCTTCATCTTTCTGGCACTGTTGCATTTTCTAGAAATTCCTGAGATCTGAGAACAGTCTTCAGCGCAACCAGTACTTCTGTTGACCTTTCACCCCAGTGAGTGGAGAGGTAACAGAAAAGTATGCCAGTCCAAGAGGATGCCACAGAATGCAGCTGTAGAGTGCATACTGAAAGCTCACAAATGTGTGTCACTGTGTGGGGGATTTTCACCATGGGTGGTCTTCCAATGGGAAACCACTCTGTAGGAATGTGATTAAATATTTATTTATTTATTTGTTTGTTTGTTTGTTTGTTTGTTTAACAGAGAGAAACACAGCCAGAGAGGGAACACAAGCAGGGGGAGTGAGAGAGGGAGAAGCAGGCCTCCCACCGAGCAGGGAGCCTTACGTGGGGCTCAATCCCGGGTCTCCGGGATCATGACCTGAGCTCAAGGCAGTCACTTAACTAACTGAGCCACCCAGGCGCCCTGGAATGTGATTAAATTTATGGTTTGATATATTGTACTCATTTCATGCTCACCCTTATAATTTCTGACTTTGCAAAGAACTAATTAAATTTTTCCTTAAGCAAATATTTTCATTTTGGGAAGAAGCTCGTGGACTGTTCACATGACTAAATGGCAAGAATTTAAAGAGGTAACAGTAAGAGGCAGAGAAAGTGGTCCAAAGTATTTTTTGGAGATTCCTCATTCTTGTTTTGTTCCTTTCCTCTTGGCATTTTTCTGTCCCTCTCATTGTATCTTTAAAAAATGTTACTCTTCTCCCCGTTTTCACTTACATTGCTGAAAATTTACAGGTGTTTTGCCCAATACTCTCTTCAATGATTTAGAATTTTCACTCAACTGCCCATGCCCCAAGAACATCCTAAACTTACACACCTGTAACTAATCTCATTTCTCCCTTACGCCCAACCTTCTCTTGTCGTCCTCACTGTAAGTCCTTAGATGACTCAGACATCCTCCCGATTCTCAAGCAGGAGGTCCAGGGCCATGCCACACTTGTTCCTTCATTGCCCACAGCCAGTATGTTACTGATTCTCCCTTCTTACCTCTTTAACATCTGCCCTCCTCGATTCCTACCTGCACTTAGTTCATGTTTGACTCCTTATTTTCCACTTGGTTTCTAAGTGGGTCTTGACCTCTACTCTGATTTGTTCCAACCCATCCACAGAATGACAGTGATATTTCTGAACTATAAACCTGACCCTGTTGTCTCAGTGCTTAATATCATGATTGAGTGGAACAAAGTGTTCCACAGATACTCACTCATTTAACAAATATTGACAGTAATTAGTGGCAACTTTATAAAGATTGCTCTCTTTTTAAAAGAATAATTGTATACTTCTAACTCATGAGTGGGTCAAAGAAGAAATTGCAAGAGAAATTTTAAAATATTTTTAACTAAATGAAAATGAAGACAATGTACTGTACTTTATGTGATGCCATGAAAACAGTGGTTAGAGGGAAATTTATAACATTGTATGCATCTACTATGCATATATATTATGTATGAAAGGATCTAAAATTAATAGTCTAAGCTTCTAAATTAGGAAGATATAAAAAGAGCAAAGCAAAGCAAAAGTAAATAGAAGTAAAAGAATAATAAGAATTAGAACAGAAATCAATGAAATCAAAAACAGGAAATCAATAGAGAAAAATCAGTGAACCAAAAACAAGTTCTTTGAAAGACCAATAAAATGGATAAGCCTCTAGTGAAGCTAAGATAAAAAGAGCTAGGACATGAATGGTTGATAACAGAAATGAAAGAAGGGACATCACTATAGAGCCCATGGAAGAGAAAGGATTATAAAGGAAGACTATGAACCACTTGATGCCTGCAAATTTGATGACCTGGTTGAAATAGCACATAATCGCTAAAACTTGCACGAAAGAGAAAGGCTATCTGGGGGTGCCTGGGTGGCTCAGTTGGTTAAGTGGCTGCTTTCAGCTCAGGTCATGATCCTGGAGACCCGGGATCGAGTCCCACATCAGGCTCCCTGCTCGGTGGGAAGCCTGCTTCTCCCTCTTTCAGTCCCTCTGCTTGTGTTCCCTCTCTAGCTGTGTTTCTCTCTGTCAAATAAATAAAATCTTTAAAAAAGAAAGAAAGGCGATCTGACTATGCATATATCTATTAAAGAATTTAATCAATAGCTTAGAATGTTCCAAAACAGAAAGTCCCCAGCCTGTAAGGGTTCACTGGTGAATTCCACCAAACACTTAAGGGAGAATTAATAGTAATTCCCTACAGTCTCTTCCAGAGGATTGAAGCAGATGGAATACTTTGTAAATCATTCTACTAGGCCAGCATTACACAAATAACATTCCAAGAAAACTACACACCAGTATCTCTCATGAGCATAGATGCAAAAGTCCTCAACAAAATATTAGCAAATCGTATCCCAAAAGCTTTATAAGAATTGTAGACCATGACCAAGTATGCAAAGCTGGTTCAATATTTAAAAATTAATTAAGATAATTCATCATGTCAATAAACTAAAAAAGAAAAGTTGCATGATGATATCAATATATGCAGAAAAGTGACAAAATCCAAAATCCATCCATGGTAAGACCTATCGGTAAATTAGGAGTAGAAGAGAAATTCCTCTAATTGGTAAAACCTATCTACAAAAACAAACAAACCAAAAAACCAAAAAACCAAAAACCTACAGTGCACATTATACTTAATGGTAAAAAAACTTGAAGCCTCCCCAATGTAACTTGAAGCTTTCTTGTTTCTAATGGAAGGGATATCCTGGTCATCGTGCAGTTTCAATATCATGTTGGAAGTTCTTGCTGATGCAATAAGTCAAGAAAAGGAAATACAAGGAATACAGATTGGGAAGGAAAAGACAGAGCTGTCTTTATTCAGGAATGACATGATTATCTATATAGAAATTCCAAAAGAGTCTACCAAAATGTTCTGAAACTAATAAGTGATTACAGCAAGGTTGCAGCATACAAAATTTAATATACAAAAGTCAGTTGCTTTCCTATACACTAACAATAAACATGTGGACTTTGATATTGAAAGCACAATACCATTTACATTAACATCTGGGAAAAACAAAATACTTAGGTATAGATCTAAGAAAATATGTACAAGATTTCTCTGAGGAAAACTACAAACTAATGAACCAAATCAGAGAAGAACTGACTAAATGGAGAGATATTATATGTTTATGGATAAGATAACTCAGTATCATTAAGATGTCAGTTCTTCCCAAATCGATGTATAGATTCAGTGCAATCCCAGTCAAAATCCCAACAAGTTATTTTGTGGATATCAACGAACAGATTCTAAAGTTTATTTGGAGAGGCAAAAGATAAGAATAGCCAACACAGTAGCCAACACAATATTAAGGAACAAACTTAGACTTCAAGACTTTCTATAAAACTACAGTAATCAGGATGGTGTGGTCTTGGTGAAACAATAGACAAATAGATCAGTGTAATAATAGAGAGTCCAGAAATACATTCATAAATATAGTCAGTTGATCTTTGGCAAAGGAGTAAAAGGGATCGCAAAGACAATCTCTTTGACAAATGGCATCAGAACAACTGGAGATGCAAAAAGATGAACCTAGACACAAACCTTATATCCTTCACAAAAAGTAACTTAAAATGGATTATAGACTTAAATATAAAATGCAAAACTGTAAAACTTCTAGAAGATCACATAGGAGAAAGCCTATATGACCTTGGGTATACAGTGCCTTTCTAGATACAAAACCAAAGACATGATCCATGAAAGAAATAATTGATCAGGTGGACTCCATTAAAACTTAAGACTTCTGGGGACGTCTGGGTGGCTCAGTGGGTTAAACCTCTGCCTTTGGCTCAGGTCATGATCTCAGGGTCCTGGGATCGAATCCCACATGGGGCTCTCTGCTCAGCAGGGAGTCTGCTTCCCCCTCTTTTCTCTGCCTGCCTCTCTGCCTATTTGTGAACTTTTTCTCTGTCAAATAAATAAATAAAATCTTTAAAAAATTTTAAAACAAAACAAAACAAAAACTTAAGACTTCTGCTCTACAAAGGACAGTGTCAAGGAATTTGGAGACTGGCCATAGACTAGGAGAAAATATTTGCAAAAGACACAAAGTACTGTTATCTGAAATACATAAAGAACTATTAAAACACAACAATAAGAGAACAAACAAGCCAATTAAAAAATGCACCAAAGACCTTAACAGACACCTGTTTTTCATACAAAGAAAATATGTAAATGGAATATAAGCATATGAAAAGATGCTGCACATCCTATGTCATCCGGGAAGTGCAAATTAAAATAATGAGATACGACTACTCCCCATTAGGGCACCCTGGTTCTGGAACTCTGGCAGAGCTGATAAGGATGTGAAACAATAGGAGCTCTCAGACATTGTTGGTGGGAATGCCACTTGGAAATACATTTTGGTGTTTTCATACTCAACTAAACATACTCTTACCAAAAGATCTCGCATTTGCACTCCCTGCTATTTATCCAAAAGAGTTCAAAACTTAAGTCCTCACAGAAAACTGCACATGGATGTTTATAGCAGCTTTAGGCATAATTGCCAAAACTTGGAAGCAACCAAGCTGCCGTTCGGTCGGTGAATGGACGAATGGTCTGTGATTCATCCAGACAATGGATCCTCACTTGGCACTGAAGAAAGCACTGAGTTATCAAGCCTTGAAAAGACACGGAGGGAATTTAATATTGCTAAGTGAAAGAAGTCAATCTGAAAGGCTACTGTCTGACCGAGCTGTTCTGACTGACTGACATTCTGGAAAAGGTAAAACTGTGTGGCCAACAAAAAGATCAGTGGTGGTCTGGGGCACAGGTCGGGAGAGTTAACTAGTCAGAGCACAGAGGCTTTTTAAGGTAGGGAAAAATACTTTGTTTGATAATATTATAATGAATACTGTTTTTCTAAACAGATAGACAAACCCAAGGGTGAACTACATAGTTTACCTATGGAGTTTGGGTAGTTATGATGTGTCAATGTAGGTCCATCTTTGGTAGAAAAAAAATGTTCCATTTTGGTGAGTAACGTCGATAATGAAGGAAACTATGCAGATATGGGGGCAACGGGATTAGGGTAAATCTATGGACCTCTCTACTTTGTTGTTAGACCAAAAGTACTCTCAAAAAATAAACTCTTAAAAAATGAGAAGTAAAAGAATAATTAACTAGCTAGCAAGATATAATAATGTGCATGCATATTATATATAGATATATACACACAGACATATATGTGTAGCTAACTAAACCACAAATTGTAATATATTTTAATCACATTTTATAATAGCGCAGAATAATACTGTGGCAAAAGATAAAAGATGGAATATATATCTATTGATACAAATTATGCTTGAATAATTATAGCATTTATCGTTTAGAATAAATGATAGAATGTATTTATAAATTCTCTAAAACTTTAGTTTTCCAAAAATAAATAATCTGCATAATAGATAATATTTGACAGTTCTTATTTTAAACTGTATTGTGATGGTAGCTCCATTGTTTTTGTGATGTTTTAAATGAATTTCTGTCTGGGCTCAGCAGGGTAAGAAAGAGAAATTTGTTCATATTAAAATCCTGTCCCTTATTCATTTCCAGTGCTCTGTGGTGAGAGAGGTGTAACCTCAAGACAAAAAGCAAGTGTGTAATTTAGTTTAGAATAATGCATTACTTTAATATGAGAAATACAATTATTTATACTCTACATCAAGTAGATTTCATGGAGGGTTAGGTTGTGGAGCATTGCTTGGGAGGTTTTAAACTGTTTCTTAAATATTCTCTGGTGGTTTCTTTCATTGTAACTTCAGCATTTACCCTGGTTTAAACTCTTGTTTCTGATCTTTAGCAACCCCAGGCTCACTCCACCTTTCACACTCTCGTCCCCAATCCCCATGATCAATTTCTATCTAGCAACCAAGAGGCTTTTAAAATAAAATCTGACCTGTATGTCACCTGCTTTCAACCTTGCCATGATTTTCCATTGTCTTAGAATAAAAGGCGAACCCCTCACCATGGCTTTCCGATGTCACAGGCAGATCAGCTTTCCTTCTCTTCCAGCAAGGGGAAGTGGCCTTCCAGACCCAGCCTGTCTGAAGAGCTCTGTTTGGAATGCCTGCCTTTTTGTCGTGGGTGCTTACCTCCCCTCCATCTCAGGCCTCAGTTTAAATGACCCCTTTTGAGACAGGCCTTCTCTGGCAGCCCAGCAAGTTGGTCCCACCCCCATCCTAGTATTACTCCGCCACACTTGAAAAATGCAGAGATTAGGAGCACAGGCTCTGGCTTCAAATTACCTGTATTAAAACCCAGAACTACCACTTTAAGGTTATAGTACATCAAGAGATTTGTAATTCCTCCCTCTGTCCTTCAGTTTCCTCACTTGAAAGAAGGGGAACATATCACAGATAACTTATCTGATAAAGTTGAGGTTTTGAATGGGTTGAGATACGTCCTGCACTGAGGACAGTCCTGGCACATAGAAATCCTTATGTTAGTGATTATTACAACACTTGTTACTATTTTATAAAATAGAATTCTTAATGCATTTTAATTGCTTATTTTTGTATTCCCTCTTTTCTAATAATAAGGCATGGACCCTATCTGCCTTTTTTCCACTACTACCTTCCCAGCTATTCCTGGCACATAGGAAATCATCAGTTAAGTATTTATCGAAGAACTGTGAATTGGGATCAGACTTTTGCAGATTAAATTAAACCATGTTGCTGAGGCTCAACCTTTTTTTTTCTTTTTGTAATGGTAGCTGGTGGAATGGCAGCCACTGATGGTTAGAACTGGGTAAGACTTAGCCCCTTCCTTACAACCTCTGTATAACAGCCTAAAGTGAAAGCCGTTCTCAGAACAAATTCTGCCGTGCCCGTGCCACAGACGTTCATAAAGCAAACACGGATCCTCAAACAGGTACAAAAGAGTATCCAACTGTCTACGAGATCAGATGGAATCCTTTCAGGCAGGGTTGACTTTAGCTAAAAAGGTATCAGTACAACTATATTGGTTGCTAAATACGAGTCCTTCCTGCTGGTTGGTGTATAATTCTGTCTTTAGGATCTGCAGGAGCTCAAAATGAATGCCCCCCAAAAAGTTAAAAGCTGGCTCTGAATATCACTAATTTTACCCATGAAAACTCATTCTGA